>JAOPHQ010005275.1:12500-31174 GCA_030340625.1 Merluccius polli
TCAAAGTTTAATTGAGTCCTGTGGGCTTATGTTCTTAAAAAGAGCATGGTTTGTGACTGGAAGGTCCCCGGTTCAATCCCCGGACCGGCAGGATAATTCTGGGTAGGGAAAGTGAAAAAGCAGCGCTTGCCCCTCCCTCATTACTACCACTGAGGTGCCCTTGAGCAAGGCCCTTAACCCCACCTGCTCCAATGGAGCGGGGTGGGGTTAAGTGTGTGGGGTTAAGGTGTGAATGTGTAACTGTGTGAATGAGATCAGAGCGTTCCTGCAAAAGAGTGGCTTTCTCTTGGTATGGTAAAATAAAAAGGAAGTTAAGAAACCCATTGCTTAGTTTTATGGGGGGTTTTTAATGGGGGAGGGGGGGGGGGGGGGGGGGGGGCTCAGCAGGGTCCAGGTGAACTCTTGTTTTTGTGCAAACAAACTTCAGTTTAGTCACCTTAAAAATTGTTTTATTAGGTGCAAGACATTGCAGAGTATACATACAGGGGTGTTAAGTGACAGTAAGAGATTTGTATGTAAGGAAGTTTATATGCAGGCATAGGGGTGTATTGAGCATCTCTGCCTAGCTTGTTTTATGGTTGAATTAACACGTTCTGCAATACCAACACACCAGAGCAGCTCTGTGACTCTGTGTGTATAATGTGCTTTCAGACAACAATGGAAGGCTTTGCCACCAAAAGCAAGCAAGAGTTTCCTGGCTGTTCATTGTTGGACACCCATTACCCGTGTTCCTTGCTGTTGTTTTATTGGGTATCCATCTACTTATGGTTTTATATCATGCACATTTAGGTAGACCCTTCTTCAGTCAACCAGTAAGCAATCATCGACAAGTCGTTATGCTTTTGGACAGTGAATGATGATGCCAGGGATGCACCGATCAGGTTCTTTCAGGCTGATACTAGTCTTGCATATCCAGCCCTATCTCAACATTTGGTTTTAGCTGGAGAAAGGTCTGGCTCTATTCACCATCATTCTGGCATAGGGGAAAAAACACAATCACATTGGGCACAATGTGCCATTGGGCGATTACTGCAGTCGCCCAATGGCAGGCTTGGGCAAGGTTATGCCAACAAACTACAAGCCAGACTAGGTTGATACAGATCACCATCTTTTTTTTTGTTTACTGATCACAGCCTGTCTAGCTATTATTATAATTATTATTATTATTATTAGTAGTAGTAGTAGTAGTAGTAGCTCCACCTACCATGCTGCAAGCTGTATATTCACATGGGCATGTTCACTCAGCCTACATATAATAGGACCACTTCAACACAAAGGGAAACATGATTTCTTTGGTGTAAATAATTGTCCCTCTTTCCCCTGCAGGGTCTTTTCCAGGGCTTGTGTCAAGGCAACTAAAACGCAATTGATGATAGCTTACCGTAATAGCAACCGTCACAAAAACAGTCTAGGCGATCGACCGGCAAACAACTTATAATAATGAGACTATGAGCCTTGTGCAGGGCTCACTCCCTCGGGAGCCAAGCATCTGTGATTATTATATTACAGCAAAGATGTTTTGAGGCTGAGAGATAGAGTGAGAGCAAGATCGAGAGCAAAGGGGGAAGAAAGAGAAATAGAGAGAGAAGAGGGAGACGGAGAGGAGAGAAAGAAAGAAAGAAAGAAAGAAAGAAAGAAAGAAAGAAAGAAAGAAAGAAAGAAAGAAAGAAAGAAAGAAAGAAAAATTACTAAGTCAGCAGGGAATGCTGATCAACTGTATGTATTTCTTTTTAAAGTCCTTCCTCTGAGCTCAGGGCGGAGGATAGTCGAGTAGTTTCACAGTGACTGCTCACATCCTGCCCTGCCAATCAAACTCTTAAACAAGCCAATCACAGGAGCATTCATGTTTTTTTTCAATTCCCTTTTGTTGCACACACTTTTTTTTTCTTCATTACATCCAGGAAGTGATATTCTGAGATGGTCTGTGTCGGTGTGTGAGAAGACATCTTGAAAAGTTGGGGACAGAGGCACATTTCTCAGGGAGGGAATTAGTGCATTGTATAGTGCCTTGTTTTTCATATTTTCATTGCTTTTCTCATTTCATAGTATTAGAATAATGATGTACATTTGTTTATGTGTAGTCGATCACCTTGTATACTAGGACAAAGCATCAGTTCCTGTGCAATGCCAGCCAACAATTCAATATTTAATGAAAATGTAGCCTGCGGGATATGTGTGTTTATACATTTTCACATGATTTCATTGGTTCATGATTCATCTCTCTCTCTCTCTCTCTCTCCAAGTGCTGTATTGACTCACAGTTGGACTGCATTCATAGCTGCCTTTTAGAGTTGTAGACTGCTTTTCATACACATCTCAACCTGGCAGGTTCCTCACAGCAGTGCTACAACAGCGTACATAAAAAGTACATTGACGGTAAGCTTTGTTGCCTGCACTGTGTTCTATTGACATGTTTCTAAATGGATTTCATTCATCGTCACATTGGTGATAATGAGCATCACCAAATCAAATCAATGCAAATCTTGACGCCTTTCAGTTTAGACAGCAGGTGATTGCAGACTTCTAAACGTTTAACCTTCTTGTCACTTGGTAACGATTGTCATGAAAAAGGATGCCTGTGATTTAACTTCTCGTATCACACTACCTCATATCTGCAGTTGATACAAGGGAAAATGTGGCATGGCAGTTATAGACCTCAAAAGTTCAAGAATGACCTCAGCTGTTGATCTCTATCTCCGTTATCCTCGTCAGATATCCGCGATAAGTGAGAATCATGCATATATTATAGCATTTCAAACCGTCATCCTGAACCTCACATGTTGACCAATGATGTACGGCTTCTGTTAGACAGTGTGTAGAAGGAAAAAATACCAACAACAACAACAACAACATGGGATTCCTAACATCCTTAAGTTAATTACAGAATGAAAAACATGATTGGCATAACAGCTATGCATCGGCTGTAATTAACCACACCACAATCATACCGTCACTCAAGACATTTGCCTCTGACGTTTGGCAGCCCCTTTAAGGGACATTTTCTGTCATTGCTGTTGTGCTCATCTCCGGAATAATTGGATTCTAATTAGAGATAAACTGCAAAAAATAACTCAGTGGTAGTGACTTCACGCTCTTCATCTTCATGAAGAGAGTCGCTAGCACATGAAGGCTTGTCTCCGGGCAGACAACACAATGCTGATCGTACGCTCACCAGGGGCCGAGGTGGGCGGGCACTTGGGGGGGGGGGGGGGGGGGGACAGGAGGGGACGATATGCTTATCTCCCGATTTGATACTGTCACGATAATTGGGTGCCAAATTTTATATTTTTTTAAAAAGGACTCTCGATGAAGTGAATCGAATATTTTTCCCACCCCTAGTGTGTGGGTGGTGTAGTGGGGGGGAGGGGGTGGGACAGGTGAGGTGACTCACTAGGCTGCTGAATCGTTGAGCTGGTACTCGCGGGCCCGCGTGAAGCAGCCCTGGACACCACCGTCCGCCCACAGCCGCTGGATGACGTTGGACAGCTCCTCGGGGAGGACACCTTGCTCCTCTGCTCCTGCCGAGAGGGCAAACAGCTGGCGGGCATCATCCTGATGGGGACGGACACACACACACACACACACACACACACACACACACACACACACACACACACACACACACACACACACACACACACACACACACACACACACACACACACACACACACACACACACACACTTTAGAAAGCATGTTGATAATGCGGAATTCATCTTTCAGCATCATCATGCTTAGGCTTGCCAAGCAGGTAAGTAGTCACACCATGAAGACTCAATGAATAGAGGTGAGGTGTGTGTGTCTATTCAGGCACGATGGTTAAGATCACCATTAGAAAATCAGAAATGTGACGCGGCAACTGCAGGAGCGTGAGAAGAGCGTTCTCAGCAGCGTCCATTAACTTCACAACACAAAGACACGGACACACACACACACACACCAAAATAAGTAAAAGAGTGACGATGAAAGGAAATAATGAGGCCTAGCAATCTCCTTTATTTTATGTTCTGACAGTCGATGTCTGCTTTGATTTACATTTCATAATAATGTATCGTGTATCGAGTGCAAAGACGGCAACCCAATTTCCCGCTCACGCATGTTCAACAGCATTGTGGGAGACAACCTACAGTGTGTGTGTGTGTGTTTTTATAGTGTGTGTGTTCTGCTCTGCGTTGTGTAAACAGGGGCCCACGGAGGCGATAATGCTCAGGCTCCTCCTTTATTTATTATGATTGCATTGCTCAGCGGCCAATGTTTAGGCATCAACAGGACGTTGCCGCTTCTTCATATCACTAAATAGATATCCCTGCCTTGTTCCCTCTGCCTTTAAAAAACGAAAACACACACACGTCATGTGCTTAACATCCCAGGCATCACTGAATGCTAATTACATTGCCTCTGGCTACGTGGAAAAATACATCTATTTTATCAAAGTATCTGAAACCGAATCCGAATATCAGAGGCTTGTTGGAGGCAAAACAGTTGAAAGAGTAAATTAATTCATGACAAAGCTGCTTGACATCCAATACATGGTGTACCATCTCTTATGCAGAGCCAGAAACACAGCCAAACTAAATCAGGACACACGCCAGGCAAACTGACAGAGCGCCATGGGGGTATTCAAATGGCTTAGAAACGGTCAAGGTTACCTGGAAAATATGATGGTGATGGAGAGTACCCTCTTCAAAGATATTGAGGTGGGGCACACAATGTCGCTTCCAAAAATATCCATCCATGCCAAAGGTTTCACACTGCTGCCTCTCTTGTAGTCGGCTTAACGGGGCATCTTTCTCATTGAGTTTAGAATAAAAAAAATATTCATCAAAGCTCTAGCTGAAGCACTGTGACCGATGTCTACAGTGCCTTGTTTTGGGGTGAGGGGGCATCTGGGTAGTCGCAATTACAATGAAAACCCAATGTACTCAAATATACTGGCTATATGCCAGCACACTGCCCTTTTTGGAGGACGTTTTCAACACAGATCAAACTAAAAGACTCCCTCTGGCAGACTCTTCAGGTCCAAACAAACAGACTTAAGAACAGCTTCTACCCCAGAGCCATACAAGAACTGAACTGCCAAACACTGACACTGACTGTTTGGGGCCAGCGTGACTGTGTGTACTACTGATGCACTTATAGAAAAACTGCACATATGTCGACATTATAACTGCATCTTTGTATGTATTGCTGACCACACTACTTGTATATAGGGCCACTGCAATGTCATTTCAATTTCAGCAAATGTGCAATATCCAGAAGTGCAATATCTCGGCTGCCATCATAGTGCTTTATTATATCTTATTGTTTTATCGGTTACAGCAAATGTATATATATATTCTATTATGTATTATAGCACCTTAAATTAGTCTAGTTTGAACTTTTTATCTATTTTTAATTGCTTGTCGTTTGCTTGTTGTGTGTATGCGCCAGTAGGACTGCTACTCAATGTCGCTGCACTGTGCAATGACAATAAAGGAATCCTATTCTAGTCTACATCCTTGAGCATGATATTTCTATATTGATATAGATATCAAGCCCAGTTCAGAAAGAGCTTTGTGCCCTCTGCCATCAGTGCCCTCAATAAACTCACTACCCGATGTATTAAGTGCCGTTTGTGCTATGCTGTGTTCCTTATGTGATGTAAATCGGTGGCAATGAATTTCCTCTCTGGAGGACAATAAAAATCCAATCTAATTTCTCTCATTTTGTAAAGATATTTAAACCCCACCCATTGGCGTCATGACGCTGTGAAAGACAGGCAATCTTCTTATGGATTCTCGGTAGAAACTTCTTTCAGCCATCATATCCCTGTTTGTTGGCGAGTGGTGCGGGTACGCATGCAGGCGGCATCTGCATCAACATCCAACAGCCGATGCAGGCACAACAAACAAAGCATGGCTGGAATCCATCTCTTAATTATCCAGCAGCGACTGCGGCAAGAAGAGACTCCTCTCCATCCAGATCCTACTGCACCCTGGCGCTCCCTCTTCTCAACATGACAGGTAGAGGGTTCTGGGTGTTGTATTTACTAGGGCTGGGACCATATGCTTATTTCCAGATTCAACACTATCACAATGCTTGGGGTGCTGATTCGATATATTGTATTGTGATAGTATTGCGATTCTACAAGTATTGCGATTCTACAAGAACTGCGATATGATAATATGATTTATTGCTTTTTTCAAATGTGCAAACAAACAAATCGATTCAGGCATAAAAAAGAAATTTGCGATACTTAAGTGAATCAATTGTTTTTCCCAGCCCTAGTATTTATAGTTTATTAGTCATTTAGCAGGTGGGTAGTTTAGGGATCTTGGATCAAAGACACAGGAACAAAAAGGCAATGGACAACGGGGATCAAACCCAGTGGCTTTGGGCGAGGACTGGGTGTAGATATTACGATATTCACCACACCATCCTGGCCAACCTTCACACAACCTACACAATCCTATCTAGGAGCGATGACATTATCACCCTGCGCCGCTACGTTTGACCAGGTCCCTGGTGTGCTTTGATAACCTAAAAAGCGTCAGAAGACTCCCTGTAGGGGATGCGATGTATCGCTCGGCCCCCGTGGTGAAGAACTGAAACCGCGTACATCAGGTGTGGGAGACTGTGTGCGTGTACATCAGTCGTGGGAGACTGTGTGTGTGTGAACATCAGTCGTGGGAGACTGTGTGTGTGTGTACATCAGGCGTGGGAGACTGTGTGTGTGTGTGTACATCAGGCGTGGGAGACTGTGTGTGTGTGTACATCAGGCGTGGGAGACTGTGTGTGTGTGTACATCAGGCGTGGGACACTGTGTGTGTGTACATCAGTCGTGGGACACTGTGTGTGTGTACATCAGTCCTGGGACACTGTGTGTGTGTACATCAGGTGTGGGACACTGTGTGTGTGTACATCAGGCGTGGGACACTGTGTGTGTGTACATCAGTCGTGGGACACTGTGTGTGTGTGGTCATCAGTCGTGGGACACTGTGTGTGTGTACATCAGTCGTGGGACACTGTGTGTGTGTACATCAGTCGTGGGAGACTGTGTGTGTGTGTACATCAGGCGTGGGACACTGTGTGTGTGTACATCAGTCGTGGGACACTGTGTGTGTGTACATCAGTCGTGGGACACTGTGTGTGTGTACATCAGGTGTGGGAGACCCACCGCTCTTGTGGCCTCCTCGTAGTCGATCTTGAGGTTGGCCATGGCTTTGATGATGGCCATGATGGACTGTATTGTGTTGCTGTAGACCACCGCTCTGTACTGCTTGCACTCGTCTTCTGAATAGCCGTCTTCATGGATGATCCTGAGAACAGGAGAAAAAAGGGAAAAAAAGTCAGTCACTAAAAATCAGCTTTGGTATGCGGGAGGACCATGACCTTGTGGATAGATGCATAATGGAAAAACAATTTAACCGGATATACATTTTTGTTTAGGTAATGAAGCATTTAAAGCTCATTCGTTGCTCTCTGCTTGCTGATTTTATTGCACATCCGTAATGAAATACTTGATTAATTCATGGTTGTGTGCGTGGTAGTATAACGTTATATAACAAAAGCGTCTCCCGAGTGAATGGACAGTAAAACAAATATAGAAAAGGCTTTAGAGCAGCAGAAAAGAGATGCAAAGTCTCTCCCTCTCCCTCCCTCTCTCTCCTTCCCTCCCTCTCCCTCTCCCACTCCCCCTCTCTCTCCCCCTCTCTCCCTCTCCCTTTCTCCCTCTCCCTCTCTCTCTCCCTCTCTCCCTCTCTCCCTCTCTCTTTCTCCCTCCCTCCCTCTCTCTCCCTCCCTCCCTCTCTCCCTCCCTCGGGAGCCACACAGCCAGGAAGCGGGCTGGTTCTGTCCCTTACTGAATGAGACCTCATCCAAATGCTATTCAGCTCACTGGGGAAATAAGCGCACGGCCAACCAGATTAAAGGCCCACAACACTTTTGTATTATTCCTAGAGAACATTTAATCTCACACTAACACTAGGCTGTCTTTGTGGACTGCCTCAAGATACGCTACAGGATTGTGCACTGATAAAAAAAGAAAAAAAGGAAAAGACACGGGTGTCATACACACACCAACAGGCCAAGTGATGTTTTATGTAGCGATTAAGCTATTGATTCAAATGCATGGCAAAGGCATTTTGAATGACTGTCTGGAAGCATTATGCTCATTCACTTATTTTTTTACATTGCAGCCTCTGCTCCCCACATTACCAGCCAAGAAAGCATGGTTCTTTTTCAAACAAAATAGTATCATATAGTTTGATTTGGACATTCACTGATCTAAAACCTGTAGCATTGCATTGGATATTGTATTGTATCTTTTCTTGAGCAGGATAGTCTTAATGTCTTAATTAGTCTTAATTAATAGTCTTAATTCCATGTTGATCTTTCAGGTTGAAATGTACGCTGTGTAGGATTTTCCTCAATTTAATGTCAAATGAAGTGCAAACACAGCTGACCTCACCAGGCTCTCAAGCCCCAGCGAGCTGCTTAAAATCCATATGAATATTTCATTGTTCTCCTCCGGCTTGTATTTGAAATATTACTTCCAATTCTACTTTCTGCCAGAAGGGATTCGTCTCAGCAATTCTCAAAGTGAAATGGGATTGAACGCAAGCACATTGCTGTGGCATTGCTGTGGCATGTGTGTGTGTGTGTCCGCGCGCTATATGCTGCTGTGTGTGTGTGCGTGTATGTGTGCGTGTGTGTTACAGTTTATTTAGAATTATATTAGAGCCATAATCTGGTGATTTGTGGAATGGCTTTGAGCTAAGCAGCACTCTACAGAGACATCAGAAAACCCCTTGCTGCAGTCTTTTACCCAGGGCACCTATCCCAGTCTCACTGGCCGGATGAGCTGGAGTGGCGGCGGGCAACTGAAACCGGCCATGACCGCCAGCGCCGTAAGGCATTGCCAACCTTCCCCTCGCTCCAACGTCAAGGCTTCACACAGAATGATTGGTCACCACCAGACTCCATTAAATACAAAGAATTTTCCAGACACTTTTGAGCACTCGGGTTGTCTTCAGGTACACAATTGCTAGCCCTACTGTAGTCTCACTGAACTTCATTTTACGGTTCATACCGTCTTTTCTTTGCCTTGCCCATTCGTTGTGTTTCATCTACAGCAGAGGTCTTCAACAGGGGGTCCGCGACCCCTAGGGGGTCCGCGGAGGTACTGCAGGGGGGTCGCGAAAGTTTTAGTTGGTTAGACTTTTTTTTTTTATTCCCCCCGCAATTTTTTCCACAAATTGAAATGTCTTTAAATACACATTAACATGAATCCAACACACTGTAGTGAACAGATAAATGGAGGCAGAAGATGTCTTTCAGTCAGCAATGCACACATTCAGCGACACACAGGAGCTCTTTCAAGCTGGGCACCGGTTCATTCACAACATGTCCCATCAACGAGGAATCAGAATCAGAAATACTTTAATAATCTCAGGGGGAAATTACTTTCGTTACATTACTCCATATGTAATAGACATACATATATTAAGAATATATATATATATATTATATATATATATATATATATATATATATATATATTAGTGCTGCATTCGCATTAATGTCATAGTTAACTCGCAATTAATCGCAAATAATCGCACATTTTTATCTATTCTAAATGTCCCTTGATTTCTTTGTGTCCCATTATTTGTTCTCATTTTAATGCTCTTATCAAAATGGAAAAGTGGATCGACTTGCTTTGTGCAAGTTGTCGCCTGGCTCTGACGAGGGGGCGGAGAATTCGCATCAGCTGTGTGCTTCCAGCCATCAAGTGGTATTTCAGACTGGACGTGCTGCGATGATAGCTCAGTTCACAACGACAAAACACACAGATCACTTTGGTCTTGTCGAGGTCGAGGTCTTGTCCATTCAGAATATTATTGGCATCCATTTCGGCGTCTCGCGCTCACCATCCACTCAAAACGTAACGTCTGCTGCTCTTAAACAAGTGTGTGCAGCGTGCCTGTTGTTTTGTTTCCGCTCTAGATCCGGTGTGGTGTTGTAGTTTTTGACGGGGGCTGAGGGCTGTGTGAGTGCGCGTGCGTGTGTGTGTGTGTGTGTGTGTGTGTGTGTGTGTGTGTGTGTGTGTGTGTGTGTGTGTGTGTGTGTGTGTGTGTGTGTGTGTGTGTGTGTGTGTGTGTGTGTGCGAGCCTGGGTTGAGCGCGAGGAACATTAGGAGAGAGTTATGGCTTTATGTTGGAGTTGTTTTGGCGTGGTTACGGCCGACAGTAACCTGTTCTGTTGCAATAATAAATGTTGTTTGCTGAATAACACTGCGTCGTCTTTCCAACGCGTCCTGGCGGACGCTACATTATGTTTATGACAGGCAGTGGCATGGCCACCCTACTCACTGTACCTTGCACATGAATATATGAACCTGTGTATTATTTGAATATCTTAGTATTGAATGCACAATAACAAGGTGCATTTATACATGGCACTATAGGACCAGTTTAATATATAACACAATTTTACACAATATATATAAGTAGGGGGTCCCCGCTTCATCTCTCTATCAGTTTGGGGGTCCTTGGCCTGGAAAACGTTGAAGACCCCTGATCTACAGCACAAACGTGATCCTTCTGTCCCTCCCCCACGCTACAGTAGACATAAGCCACGTCATCGTCACCCTCTAAAACCCAAGTCCAATGCAGGCAAGGAGGAGGATTTCACATATACAAGTCAAACTTAAACAAAGCCATACAGCCGGGTCTTGCATGTTACATGACAGACAGACGGACAGTGAAGCCAAACTACACACACAAAGGTGTAGATCGTAACCACCTGGACAACACTACCCGTTGTTCCTGGGCAGGACGTGGAAAGGCTGTCCACGCCCCAGTCCCTCCCTGTCTCCAGTATATTTTCCCTCCGGTCTCGTGAGGAAAAGTGTTTCCTAGCACCAGGTTTGCTTGTTAGTACACAATAGTGGTTGCTGTCTTGATTAGACACGCATGGGGTCATCTCTTTGGTGTAAAGTGGCTATTATCATCAAGGACTTGACTTGACCAATTGAAACAGATGCTGTTGGTGCTCTCCGGCCACTTTGCCTTCAGCCTGTAGCGCAGAGGTATTGATCAAGGACACAGAGGAGACGGTGTTGTGCTGTTGTTGTGGAGATGGTGTCTTCTACTTGTACTATGATCAGGATCTGGACAAAAACTCATTGTTTCTCCTAAAGTGAACTACAGTATAATATATAATATATATTATATATTATATATATATATATATATAATATATATATATATATATAATATATATATATATATATATATATATATATATATATATATATATATATATATATATATACACATACACTCACCGGCCACTTTATTAGGTACACCTGTCCAACTGCTCGTTAACGCAAATTTCTAATCAGCCAATCACATGGCAGCAACTCAATGCATTTAGGCATGTAGACATGGTCAGGACGATCTGCTGCAGTTCAAACCGAGCATCAGAATGGGGAAGAAAGGTGATTTAAGTGACTTTGAACGTGGCATGGTTGTTGGTGCCAGACGGGCTGGTCTGAGTATTTCAGAGACTGCTGATCTACTGGGATTTTCACGCACAACCATCTCTAGGGTTTACAGAGAATGGTCCGAAAAAGAGAAAATATCCAGTGAGCGGCAGTTCTGTGGGCGCAAATGCCTTGTTGATGCTAGAGGTCAGAGGAGAATGGCCAGACTGGTTCGAGCTGATAGAAAGGCAACTGTAACTCAAATAACCACTCGTTACAACAGAGGTATGCAGAAGAGCATCTCTGAACGCACAACACGTCGAACCTTGAGGCGGATGGGCTACAGCAGCAGAAGACCACACCGGGTGCCACTCCTGTCAGCTAAGAACAGGAAACTGAGGCTACAATTCGCACAGGCTCACCAAAATTGGACAATCGAAGATTGGAAAAAACGTTGCCTGGTCTGATGAGTCTCGATTTCTGCTGCGACATTCGGATGGTAGGGTCAGAATTTGGCGTCAACAACATGAAAGAATGGATCCATCCTGCCTTGTATCAACGGTTCAGGCTGGGTGGTGGTGGTGTAATGGTGTGGGGGATATTTTCCTGGCACACTTTGGGCTTATTAGTACCAATTGAGCATCGTGTCAAAGCCACAGACTACCTGAGTATTGTTACTGACCATGTCCATCCCTTTATGACCACAGTGTACCCATCTTCTGATGGCTACTTCCAGCAGGATAACGCGCCATGTCATAAAGCGCGAATCATCTCAGACTGGTTTCTTGAACATGACAATGAGTTCACTGTACTCAAATGGCCTCCACAGTCACCAGATCTCAATCCAATAGAGCACCTTTGGGATGTGGTGGAACGGGAGATTCGCATCATGGATGTGCAGCCGACAAATCTGCAGCAACTGCGTGATGCTATCATGTCAATATGGACCAAACTCTCTGAGGAATGTTTCCAGTACCTTGTTGAATCTGTGCCACGAAGGATTAAGGCAGTTCTGAAGGCAAAAGGGGGTCCAACCCGGTACTAGCAAGGTGTACCTAATAAAGTGGCCGGTGAGTGTATATATATGTAGTAGCATTGTGTCACTTTTATGTGGTCAAGGAGTATTCAATAGCTAAACAGGAAATGAAAATAAGAGAGGGAAGTAGGCGCAAGTGTCTAGTGACTTCCGGATGCTTTCACGCTTGCTTGCATGCTAATCCTACAGGGAGTTGTACTCAACAAAGTCAACACCAACAATGGGTCCATCCCTATTTCCTCTAAAGGCAACCCTAACCCTAGTGTTAGTTCATTGAAAACGATTCTATCAGCTTTCTCTGTTACAATATTGATTTTTCATACAAGGACGCTTCTGCTCTCGACAAACATTCCCAAAAATGAAAACTGTATGAAATGAAGATAAAATTGGAGTGAAACCATGCAATATCAATCGAAAATGTTTCACACAATAGAAATGTTGTCTCTCATCGTGACTGGAAGGAGTAACACACCAGCACCATCCCACTCTACCCCAAAGCAAAACAATCCTCCCCCTCCCACCCACCAGCCAGACCAATCAGTTGATGCTGGTATAGTATATTTTGGGAGTCATTGTGTTGGTAGTCATGTTTTTTGGGTCATTGTTTAGTCATTAATCATTGAAGAATTTGTCATAATGGGGAGACATTGTTGAAACTCTCATGGGAGATGTGGCCAAACAAAGTTTTCATAGGTTACAGTATGTTTACGTTGATTTAGGATTTTAAAGTACTACAACTCTCTTGAGTCCTCTTAATAGAGTAGCGGCAACAATAAATCCCATGATGCATTCTGATGTACAAGCCCTATTCTCCCGGCAGTGCACTATGTGCATTAAAGTGGCCGTGGATGCTGGCAGCCAAAAAGCCAAAAACCTGAGTGAGCAGAGTGCTCACTCAGACAAACTGTATTCAAAATAAAGTAACCGTTAGCAGTAAGCACCACCGCACTCATCAGCATGGAAGACCCCACATGTGCTAGCAGCTGTGTGTGTGCGTGTGCGTGAGTGAGTGAGAGAGAGAGCAATAATCAGTGGGGTCATCAACAGAATCCAGCCAATAGTGAGCATGCATCTGCATCTGGCACCTGCATATTTAATATGTGCATGTTACGTAACTAAATGTGTGAACGTAGTGCTACATGTGCACTACGACTGTCTATAGCAAATGTCGCCATCTGTAATGTAGCAACCATCATGTGCTTGTAAAAGAGATGTGCCGGTAACGATGCAATCACATTAATGGGTATTGGAGAAAAACAGCTATCTCATCCCTGGACTATACTGAGCAAAATGCTTGCGGCGTTTCCTCCCGTTACAAGAGGCTTTGGTATCGTCGAGCTGAGAGCAAATGATTTAGTATCCAATTAGTTGCGTTGGCAGAACATTTCTGCCTTGTTGTAATATCGTACTCGTTCATCAGGTAGGGAGGCGGGAACAACAGTGACACACACACAATGCTTCTGTGGGTTACTCACTTCATCTGCTTCACAATGGTGCTCTTTCCCGACTCCCCGGCACCTGCAGAGAGAAGGAAAAACACAGGTTAAAAATACACTCCCGTTGGCGGAAAAATGTAAACACTCACACACACACATCTGGAAGATTGAACTACCCCCCCCCCTCCCAGTCCCTAGCCTCAGCTGTTCTTCCCTTTCACTTAGAATGATCTCTTTCCCTCACTCCCTCCCTCCCTCTCCCTCTCCCTCCCTCCCTGCTAGCCTCTCATCCTTCATAGTCTCCAGCTCTAGTTACAGCAGCCTCTCGTCCATCTGTGGCCTGATGTAATCGCTAGTATCGGCGAGCCTAGGAGGCTCGTTTCACTGCGTCATGCTCTCTCATAGCGGTTGAGGCCGTTTTTTTGTTTTTTTTTCCGATATGCATAATGCCACAATGGCACCAGTACAGCCCCATCTCCGCTGAAGTACAAATCATAATAATAATAATAAATGGGACTTGTATAGCGCTTTTCTCAGGACTCAAATTCGCTTTACACTGAGGGGGCGATGGTAATGAAACAGACAATAGACAAACAGCAGAAACACATGAGGGTGGGGGGGGGGGGGACTAAGAGAAGGCAGAAGAGAAGAAATAAACAGCTCACATCTCTTGAAACCCCCCTACTGGCTCTGCCCCGCCTCCACTGAGACACGAGGCACTTTATGATTTGTGTCAGTGGGAAGGTCTGCTCCAACAGTACGCAGTATGTATAGAGGCTCTCCGCATCCACCGCTGTGTTCCTCTTAAACGCCCGAGGCATCCGAAGAAAACTCATCTGCCACAAGGAGTGGCAGTGCCCAGTACACATACACATACACAAAACACCTCTCCCTCTGTGTGTGTGTGTGTGTGTGGGGGGGGGGGGGGGGGCGCGCACACACACACACACACACACACACACACACACACACACACACACACACACACACACACACACACACACACACACACACACACACACACACACACACACACACACACACACACACACACACACACGTCCAGGGTAGGGTGGTTTCAGAGGTTATATACCACTGACAAATGTCAACTCCTACTCTTTTGTGGTATGACTCAGAAAACAGCTTCGACTGCGACAGTCAACCCACTTTCATACAGGAAGTCCTAGGGGGTGGGAGACTAGAATATGTTATATAGAATGTAATGCATGACTTTGATTTAGTCCCCGTGACACCGGCGCCCAATCGGGACGCACACCATCACACGCGGCATGTGTGCGAAAGCGCCGGACATGCACGCAACGCATTCGCCGTTCAACCGAGTCACCTCTTCCAACTAAAGAGGACAACTTCAGAGCAACACCCGAGGCTCCCGTTTCCCACTTCAAGTGCGTTTCAAGTAATCTCCCTGCACAGCATCTCCCTCATCACGGCGCTCGGAGATCCTCCTTGATTAACTCTCGTCAACGCCTTCATTCATCCCGACACCCGCTGGGAGGAGAAAAGCAGAGAGGCATAAATGGTATATTGGCAGCGCGCCCGCAGTGCGATTTCAAATTGCAAATAGATTCGTCTGTTACCCAGCGTGGGGCGTGGGGCGAGGCGTTCCGCGAGCACGCGGTATGCTTTTTTGTGATTTTGTGAAATTGAATTTAAAGTTATTATTAAAAAATGGTATAATAAAAGTTATCAACACATTAAAAAAAAGAAGAAAATAGGATGTAGCCTAGGCAACTACTTGATGGTGCATTCCAAAACAGGGTTTGCGCTAGTGGTCCTCCACGCTAATAATAACCGTAAAATGCAACAACAAGCATGTATGACGGTGTTGGACCCTGTGGTGCCTTGACCTACCGCAGGCATGCAAGCGAGATCCCATAGAGTCTCTAAACCACACACTAGCTAGCACACACACATAGCGAGGACAACACAGCCTATGACTCAGGTGCTCTCTCCCTCTCCCTCTCTCTCTCCCTCTCTCCCTCTCTCTCTCTCTCTCCATCTCTCCCCATCCATCTGTCTCTCTCCAACGGTCCTGCCCCAACCCCGCTCACACTACCTGTTTTTGCTTTGTGTCGTTAGTTGTTGTGTGTCGTTGTGCCCAGTTTGAAGGCCCCGGGTCTGTTGTAAGTTTGTTTCTGCCTCCGTGTTTCCATGTAAGTAAAGCTTCCTTTTGCACCTACACCGAGTCCGATCTCTGCATTTGGGTTCACCTCCCTGCGCAAGCCGTGACCGTGACACACACTCTCTCTGTCGTTCTCCCTGCCTAGAAGAATCACTGACCAAGCTCGATTCCACCAAATGGAAAACTACTATGTGCTCCTGAACGTAGCAGGGATATGATCTCAGACTTTTATGAAAGGACAGTCTGGTCTGGGCTGGGGTTAGTGTGAGGCATACTAAGGGCTGTTTTGGTGTTGGTGGCTGTGTGTTACTCAGATGCAGCACAGTGGAGCGCTGGCTGCTGACTGGGCTGTGAGGAGACACCACTGGTGATCTGGTCTGACAGTAGTAGTCACCCATCATACCATTTCACAATGCCCTGTGTCTGATCTGTGGTTATAGTGCTGCAATAGTGAGCACCACGTTGACGACATGAATCGGCGTTGAGCATACACACAAATGCACGCGCGCACACGCACTGTGCACACAAGCAACCTCACACACACACACACAACCGCACACAAGTACAGGCAGAGCTAAAAACATGAACATACTGTGAGGCAAACAGTTTTCTGCTTTACTAGGTGGCTTACGCAGTTGGTATTTACGATTTGGCGATGATGTTTTGTGCCCGCCCATGCACACACCCACACACACACGCTTAACCTAATTTAGTGTTGGCTCGAGTAAAAAAAAACAAAAAAAACCCACTGAAGCCGAGAGAAAGCTGGAGAACATAGAGAATGAGTAATCTCTTTTCTAAACGCTAATAAAGAGGAGAAGAAATAAAGCAATAAAGCAAATAAAACAAAAGCAGCACACACTTAAACAGTCGAAACCCCCTCTAAGACCCGGTCTTAGAGGAGCAGAAGTCCCTGAAACGTCCACAACAACAAGTGTCACCTAGTGCCTAGCAACGGGACAACATTGGACGGGGTGGCAAGAAGAAAGAACACACAGTAGTCCTGAAGGCCGACCGAACACTATTAATGTGTTTATAACAGCCCCCCCCCCCCCCACCACCGCCGGTCAGCGCAGGACAGCAGCCTCACGGATCAGAGCAGTGAAATAATGCAAGCGGCAGCGAGGCAGAGCCAGGGTGGAGATGAGCGCCAGGCCGGGGTGCCAGGCCAGGCGGCCTACTGGACTAATGGCCTGCAGCTGCGAGAGCTCTGGCCTAAATATACACTTCCATCATCCACCGGGGACAGGCTCCCATAAAAAAAAGAAATCGGCCCCTGGTTGCTGGTCAATTCAAAGGCATTCAAGTAGTCTGCAAAAAGCCTGAGTGTCCGTCTGCAGATGTAACACACACACGCACAGCAGGCACAGCAGGCACATTAAGTAGATGCCTAAACATAAGCCCCAGCAGGTTGATGCATACGCCAAGCAGCCACAAAACCCCATGTGCTCCGGGTAATTGAAAACAAGCAGAGAATACATTCATTTGAACCCATTGGGTCAAGTAAGGCATTCAAAACAACGTGTGTTGTTGCCCTAGAGATGGGGGGGGGGGGGGGGGGGGGGGGGCAGAGGAGGTCCTTGGTGAAGTGAATGGTGAGATGGGGAATAATTGGGAAATGACTCCTGTGTGGATTTCTGCTCACCATGGGGCCCCACTTATTTCATGCCCTGCGTTCCATGAGGAGTGCAACCAGACATGTGGCATTGTTTAGAAAAAACATCATTACTCCCCAGCCCGTTTGGGAACAAAGTAAATACAATTAGCCTATATTATAGGAGGGGAATCCTAAACCGTTCCTTCTGCTCTGCAAACAAGTTGGGGTTACGTTTTAATGACACGCCAGCGTACAGGTGAGCGTCGGTGAGGCCGTGGTCGGAGATCGCAGCAGAAGTGCTACAGGGTTGGAGGCGGTCTCCGCGAGCGTCGGAACACCGCTAGACGAGGAGCAACGGCTCGGCCGCCATTTCAATGCCACAGCGGTGGCCGCCGTCTGCTCCGATAGTCACCGACGCTTCGTGAACCTCACAGAGCTAAACACTGACAAATGGCCCACTCAGAGATATGCATTACATCACCACGGGCTAAGCTGGACAGCAACCAATAACTTTGCTGAATGATTTAGTTATGGGGATATAATTTTATACAAATTTATGTGAATTCAGTTTATCAAGTTTAGTACGTTGAATTGGAGAAAAAAACAACACCCATCACTTATCTGAGTGAGAACATAGATAAAATATGGTTTCAGTTATCTAATTATTGAATTGCACTGCACTGCACATGACAGCCATGAGGGGGTTTTTGACCATAAAAGAGAGCAATCCATCAACAGTTATAGGAGGATTAGAGGGCACAGGATCAGAGCAGCAAACACCTGAACATCTGCCTGATGGCACGACCCCTGGACACACACACACACACACACACACACACACACACACACACACACACACACACACACACACACACACACACACACACACATTACCAACAGGCCACACAGACAACCCTCCATATAACTAGCAGACCATGGTCAGTACTGAAACCCAGGAATATGTACGCATGTATGTTAATACATACATTAATACATT
>JAOPHQ010005276.1:0-34560 GCA_030340625.1 Merluccius polli
CCCCCCCCCCCCCCCCCCCCCCCCCCCCCCCCCCCCCCCCCCCCCCCCCCCCCCCCCCCCCCCCCCCCCCCCCCCCCCCCCCCCCCCCCCCCCCCCCCCCCCCCCCCCCCCCCCCCCCCCCCCCCCCCCCCCCCCCCCCCCCCCCCCCCCCCCCCCCCCCCCCCCCCCCCCCCCCCCCCCCCCCCCCCCCCCCCCCCCCCCCCCCCCCCCCCCCCCCCCCCCCCCCCCCCCCCCCCCCCCCCCCCCCCCCCCCCCCCCCCCCCCCCCCCCCCCCCCCCCCCCCCCCCCCCCCCCCCCCCCCCCCCCCCCCCCCCCCCCCCCCCCCCCCCCCCCCCCCCCCCCCCCCCCCCCCCCCCCCCCCCCCCCCCCCCCCCCCCCCCCCCCCCCCCCCCCCCCCCCCCCCCCCCCCCCCCCCCCCCCCCCCCCCCCCCCCCCCCCCCCCCCCCCCCTCTCTCTCTCTCTCTCTCTCTCTCTCCCCCTCTCTCTCCCGCCACACGCACCGCTGCGCGTCATCATGAGTGTGAGTGAGAGCAGGAAAGCGGACCCCTTCGGCACCACAACCCAAACCCATGAAGGTTTCTGAAGGTTTCTGCGGTCGGTCTTCATACCAGGAGCCGGTCTATCTTTCCTCCATCATCTTTCATCTGTGGGCCTGAAGCATGCAACACACATATCTATATGTCGTATGTCTCACAGGTCAAAGGTCGTGAGGATGCAGATCAGTGATGCGTTGCGCATCGGGTTGCATGGCTGCGCGTCCGCGGATTCATCCCACCAACAACAACAACTAAAACAACTACAGCCCCTCGGCATGCTGCTCCTCTTTAAATGTCAGATAAAGGTCAGACGTGAGGTGAAGATGATGATGATGATGATGATGATGATGATGATGATGATGATGATGATGATCCTCCTAAACTAAAGCTATAGTCATGATATGGAGCAACTAACGGGTGTTTTAAACGTGCCGCGCATTGTACCTCTCTCCATGACGCACACACACGCACACACACGCATGCACACACAAACACACACACACACATGCACACACACACACACACACACACGCATGCACACAGACACACACACACACGCATGCGCGCGTCATTACAGTAATTAACATGAGCCCAAACCCACGTAGCCTACAGACACGAGCAACACAACACACACCAGCCGCACTCTGGTCTCTATAATGGGGATAAAGAAGCACAGGCTGAGTATGAACTACTCCTCCAAACTACTCCCAGTTCATTTATAATATAGACCTAAACGTTATATAATATATATATAATATATATACACAGCAAATCAAACAGACATGAAGCAGCCAGAGGGATGTGTGTGTGTGTGTGTGTGTGTGTGTGTGTGTGTGTGTGTGTGTAGTTCAAAGTGTCGTGAGCACATTCAATACAACACAGTACAAGCACAGGGTCTCTTAAGAGTGATATATATATTTAAAATCGACAAAGAAAATGTAAATGTTGAAATTGCAGTAACTCATACAGTAAACAACTCTACCGGAAATATGAATACATGAACAGTAGGAACGCATTTTCAAGTACTGACAGCGACAAATGACAATCTATTGGTCCTTGTTGTATTTACACATTATCTACACAGTAATTAATGATAAAACTGGTTCAAATAAGTTAAATGTTGAAAAAAGTGGTCAAAGTGAAATGTCCCAGATCTTTGAACTTCGCTATGCGGTACATGAGTAATAAACCGTTTATTTCCATCTATTTCACCTTCTATTAAATGACAAAGAAACATCGCAGCACACCTCATCACATTCACAATCATATCGCAAAATGTGCTGTTTTGTTTTCTACAAGTAAACTGCGCCGGTCAGCCGAAGCACCGGGAAAAAGCAAAAACAGTGTCGTTGTTGTGCCAGGTGGGAAACAGCCTGACAATATGTGCGAAAACATACAGACAGGAAGTTGACTTTCAACGCCACCAGGTCACTTACTTCCTGGAAAACCCGGAAGCGGTTCTGGTGATCGCGTCACCGAGTCCGAGGGGGGCGTTCACAATAATTGCGATCTTGGTTTCCAGTTCATTCAGATACGCAAGAAGCTCCCACCCCTCCATCTTTAAAAAGACCTAAAAAGACCAAAAAGACCTAAACCCAACCTTCACCCCCAGCATCCTCCACACTGCTGTCCTCTCCAGCCGAGTCTCCAGGACATTCATAGAGTCAGAGGGACACACAGTGCCGTCCATCACGCTATAGTCTTGGCAGCGCAGCTCGCCGCCGCCGCTGAGCTCAGTGATGCTTGATGAGCCTTCGTCTCTGCGAGGTCTTCCTCAGCAGGTGTCTGAAGTCGTAGGGGTTGTCGTCGTCGTGGCTCTCCAGGGAGGACATCCTGCTGGTGGAGAACCTGGAGAGGGAAACGCAGGATCCATCAAGATCCACATTTGGATTCACCGTCGAAAAGGTGAACGTGTCTTTGTGAACAAAGTTAGCTGAAAATCCACACTTTTGTGTACCTATTGAAATATATTTTGCTCACAAGCGGATGGACGAGGCCACCAAACCAAGACGAGAACCGAGTTATCGTTCTTTACTACTTTTTGGGTCGTGGTGGCGACAGAATTTGAGGGATGCTGGGATTCACACGTTTGCAGACGACATACCTCTTCTCCATGCTGGCCTGCGTGGGAGGTTCTGGCTCCGAGACGGCCCGTTCCCGGGGCGGGAACCAGTCCGGCCCGGCCCTCTGCTCCGCGGAGAGCCTCCGCTCCAGCGCCATCCTCCGGTCCATGGACTTCCTGCGGTCCATGGAGCGCTTCCTCTCGACGGACTGCCTCCGCTCCACACCGCCGCCGCCGCCGCCGCCGCCGTTGCCGCCGCCGTTGCTGGCCGCCGGCCGGGCCTCGCTGCTGGAGATGCAGGGGGAGGACTTGCTGGTGGTCAGGCCCTGGTAGTACGCGTCGTCCGCATCCAGCAGCTTCCCAGGACTAGAGGAGGCCATCAGAGACAGACTTGTCACAGTCGTGTCCTTCTCTTTATTCGCCTCTTTATTTTAATGTTTCTCTTGCTTCTTATCTAGTGACTTTATCCTGAAGACGGATTTTACTTTGTTCGGCGTTTTGAGTCTCAACGCTTTATAAATGATTATTATTGTTATTATTATCGTCATTGTTGTGCATTGTTGTCGTGTCGGCAAAGGCGAGAGTAATGCGATTTAATTAGAGCAACAGAATCAATATTCCCCACTGGGATGTGTTTTATTTGGGAGGTCCGCTTTGCTGAAACCTGCGGAGGCAACAGGGATAAACATGTGTCCTGATGTGACCGCACACAGCGCTCATCATGCTGGCTAACTCACTAGCAGCCCGGCTAGCACACACACAGACAGACAGACAGACAGACAGACAGACAGACAGACAGACAGGCAGGGAGACAGACAGGGAGACAGGGAGACAGATAGACAGACAGGGAGACAGACAGACAGGCAACCCAGGCATGGCTGTTACACAGCACAGACTTGACTAAACTACTACTGCTTCTATTATTACATCTGCTCAGCCCCTTGGTCGCAGTGACAGCCCCACATCACATGATGGACAGGGAGGGGGCGGGACTTATGGGTGATGACGCCCCAGGTCATCAATTCAGACCCACACAGTGTTTCTACACTGGCACCGGGCCCAGATCGATACTCCAAACCACCCACATCCACATCCACCTCCACCTCCATCCCCACCTCCATCTCCATCTCCACCCACCTCCACCCCCACCTCCACCTCCACCTCCACACCACGGCAGATAGTTCATAAAACACGGCGTTAAAGAAGTACCGGTTCAGGTTCACTTACCCGTCCTTCCTGGGCCGACGCTTGTGGTCCTGCATGGACCGCTGATGGACACACACACATTACACACACACACAGTTAGTTAGTGTGTGTACAACACACACTCTTAGTGTATGTTGAAACACACACACTTAGTACAAACACAAGGTTACTATATGTACTATACAAACGTTGGATTGAAGCTGTAACTATTGATGGGAAATGAAGGGAGGGAGTTTGAACTGGCGTGGGGGGGGGGGGGCAAGGGGGACTAGTGGGTTTATGTTGTTGTTATATGTTGTTTTTTATCGATTTGTTTGTTTCCATGTATTGTTTGTTTGAGTCCATCGAGGACCACTTTGGAAATACAGTAAGTGTTTTAAGTAATGCTTTCAAATGCTATCCTCTGGGATTATTGTATCTTGATACTCCTTGGAGTTATTCCTAATAAAAATCAATCAATCAATCAATGAGAACAACACATAGGACCAGTGCATTAGTTTATTATCTACATATGTGCATATCTGTGTAGCAGTCCGATCCTTCCTAGTTTAAAAGGACAAAGGCGATCGATGAGGCATTGATAGGGGAGCCAGTCCCAACACTTCCCTCCTATCTGAGATCTGCTGTTGTGTCAGGACTCACATGGATCAGGTTGTAGTAGGCCGAGTCCTCGGGGGAGTTCAGGGTCTTCGGGGGCTGGGTTCGCCGGGGGGTCCTCGAACCCTTCGGCTGGACTGGAAACCAACACACACACACACACACAGAAACATTGCTGCGCCTGGATGGGAAGGTTTGCGCGTCGTTGCGGTTTGTGTGGTATATTTAGTTTTAAAATAGCTCAGTAATTATGTTAAATAGTAAAAAATAAAGTGACTGTAAAGAAAAGGATTGAGTGTTTGTGTTGTCAACTAGGAGTGAAGGAGAGTCCATACTTTGTTTTATTATGTATTATTTACTTAACAGGTACTGTTAGCTACTTTAGCTCCTACCTCAGCCTCACATTATAGTCAATGTGAAAATCTGTTCAGCTTAAATGTGACAGTTACACCAAGCGACACAACAGACGGCATTTTGTCATCAATTTAGTTCAAGAAAAACTAACACTTGAAGAAAAAAAAGTGTCAGTTAGTTTGCTAGTAGCTAGCTACTGCTGTCCAACGTAAAATGGCGGGAAAACGGGGCTAAATCACGGAAGAGGACGCGCCGCACGCCGACAGAGATCATCGCCACTAGCTTAACCTTTTCAACCCTATCGTTCGTATCGACCCGCGCGCCGCATGTCGCCTCTAACCCTAAGGCTTTATCCGATTTTAATTTTCCAACGGTACAATATTTCAAATGGATTGTGTCCATCCGTGGTGTTGCGATTATTGACCCGCGCGCCTCCACATCCAGAGCAGTATTGAGCGCCTGCAGCTAGCGGCCGGCCGTTTGGTAACTGTGTCCTCATACGCACCATACTGGATCTGATGCAATCCATCATGGCTGTCCTCACTGATAACATAACAATGTTTGCCTTAGGGTATGTGTGGGTGTATATTAGCACATGTATGATTGAGTGTGTGTGTGGGTGTGTGTGTGTGTTTGCATGTGTCATTACAATCATGAATACATTACAACAGCGACCTTTGAATTACATTAAAATTATTATGAATCGGTTTTCCAGACCTAAAAAAAACAACAGACGAAATCCATCAATCAATTATCAAATTAATGACATAATCTATCAGGTAGAAGCAAACGCTATTGAATGTGTCGTCGTATATAAGGTCATTCCCCCATCGTCGCGTTGAAGTGGCAAAAGCTCATAAACGAATAAAGCGCATATTAATCCCCGCGTGATGTGATTAACATTTCCACAACCTTTCCCCACGATCGCCAATATGGCTGCAAACCTTTCTTCACCCTTTACGTTTCAAAAGTTAGCCTCTGTAGTCGGTTCATCTCTAGCTAAAGTTACCTAATGTGGTTTTACCAGCAGCTTGAAGCGGAAATAAAATAAGTGCTTTTTAATTTAGAAGACATTCTTAAGTTCTAACATTGCTATTGGTGTTGTGTGGGAATTGAATGTAATATTCAACAAAAAAACTTGATTTTACAATACAGCGTTTTGAGTGAGGAAATCCTCAATGGGCCTTTTTTCACCTAGCGGCCATCTTTTAGAACCAAGATGGCCGCTAGGTGGTGAAACAAACATGTGGAGGACAGGGAGGGGGGGGGGGGGGGGGGGGGGCTGACCGCCAGGACACAGTGGAAACAACAGGAGCACAACAACAACAAGCTAATTCATTCATTGGTACCGCAGGCTAGACATGATCATCATGAAGAGGCTATGAAAGCCTGGATATAGAAAGGATTTCAAAGCTGTAGTAGCTTTGTGAATGGCTTCACAACTATGTATGCATCTGATGTAAGCATCTGTGCATAGACAAAATATTAATATAACTGATATAACATGATATGCAAATATAATTGAACTTCATATCAAAACCCTAATCAGCATAATGTCGAATTAAGTGATGATTGTCTTTTCAGGAGAATAGTTGTGACAATCAAAATGAATCTAATGAGAATATTTAACACCGGAGAACTGCATTTAACACACACACACACACACACACACACACCCCACAAAAGCAATTAAACATATCGCCCGTGAAGATCAACTGCACAATAGATAGGGAAGGGGGGGGGGGTATTTTGATGACAGACCAGTCAGGGGGACATTTACTGTTTCTCTACTTGACATCTCTTGGTTTTTTCCCCCGATAAAAATCGAGAAGATAACACCGTCAGTATGGTGAGGACACAAAACGAGAAGCTTCCTCCGTTTGCAAAGTTAACACGGGGAACCGGAAACACCTTTCAGTCGCTGTTTGCGAAATACAGAGCGCAAGACCTTCTCCGAACATCAGCATGGACGTCGCCTCAATCGCATTGACTTACTGTATTTAGTATTTACTGAGCAGAGGTCTTTCATTGAAGATGACCTCCAGTGAGTTCAGAGTAAGGAGCAGGACGGGGCTCAGGGGCGTCTTGCTCAAGGAAGCCCAGCAGTTAAGCTGCCAACAGTACCTTTGGGCTGGGAGTCAACCCCCCCCCCCCCCCCCCCCCCCCCCCCCCCTAGTCACTGACATTGAACAGTGAAGTCAAAGTCAAATTAAACTGGGATTAAATAATGTCAACAAATACATCATAGAGCTGGAGGAGACGGATTGGACAAGGTTGGAGATATCGACCGGAGTCTGGTTTTCTTAATTTGTTTGGTATTTGGTTGTGTTTATTCAGTTCTTCTGTTCTGAAGCTGTATCTTTCAGACTGTAAAGAATTTTTCCTGGGGCAACCAAGGATTAATATTTGGGTTATCTGATGAAAAATAGTTTGTTGTCAAACAATACTTAGCCAGTTTAGATTCAAACTTCACCGATGGTTGATTTTAAAAGTTTTGTATTTGTACCTAATGAGTAGCTCTTGTGGACTAAGCCGTTGGCGGCGTGTGGTTTGATGAACAGCACGTTGTTCTGAGCGCCGGTCTGGTGGTTCAGGATGATCTCGTTCAGTTTCTCCTGTATACTGGCGAAGTCCTGAGAAGCCGTTCTCACCTGTGAAGGGAAATGAAAACAAAAAAGCGTCAGAAAAGGCCACGACAAAAAAGTACCACAATTGGTTGTTTCCTTGTTTAACACATGATTGAGGTGAGGATCATCTCACATTTTTGGAGAACACCTCGAAGTCCTTAGCGTCTTGCTGCGCCGACTCCTCCTCCAACTTCTCCCTCTCAGCGTCCACCTCATCCATACGCTCCAGCTCCACGTCAGAAACGTCCAGCGCCACTTCAGGGTCTTTGCCGCCTTGCCCCTTGGCCTCTCTCTCTGCTTTCATCTTCATCCGGTCTCGATGGCCTCTGAAGTTGCTCTGGATGATCGTGGCGGCCTTCACCTCGTCCGCACCTCCCTGGAATTCGGCGGCGAGGTCCGGATCGGATCCTGCCACCGGCTCCGCTTCTGCAGGCGCCGTGGGAACGCCTGAGTCTGAGCTCTTGTTCTTCTTGGGGATTTTTCCTTCCTCCTCCAGCCTCTTGCGCTCTTTGTGGCCCCGGAAGTTGCTCTGGATGACCACGGCCGCCCTGGCCTCTTCCGGGTCCTCCAACTGGATCTCAACTTCGTTAACATCTAAATCCGTTGACACATCTTCTTCTTCGGGTGTAGTTGAGGCCTCGTTTTTGGTGGTTTCGGACACTTCCTTCTCCTCAGATGGAGTTACGTCTGTTTTTTTCCTGGCCGGGATTTTGCCCTCCTCCTCCAGCCTCTTCCTCTCCCGGTGGCCCCTGAAGTTACTCTGGATTACGGTGGCTGCCTTGGTCTCATCCTCCATGCTGACTCCATCACCTCCTTCAGCCTGCCCTTCTCCATCCACGGCCGACTGCTCTTCCCCCATCTCCTCCTCTCCCACGACTGTACTCGCCTCGTCCTCGTCCTCCTCCGCCACCTGAGTGTGGTCACTGTCGTCGTCCTCCGCCTCCGCAGTCTTCTCCTCCTCGTCCTCCGATCCCTTTGTGGCGTCCTCCTCGGCAGTGGATGTCATAGTCTTATGGCGCTCCTTGAATCTCTTCCGCTCCTTGTACCCGCGGTAGTTGCTCTGGAGGATCACAGCAGCTTTGGCCTCTTGCTCCTCTGCAGTGAGCGAGGAGGAACCCTCCCTCGTCTCTTCTTGCTCCTTCTCTTTGAGGGACGATTCTTCCTGCTCCTTTTCCTTGGCCTCCCTGTGGAGAACAAAACTAAGGTGTTTCCAACGGTCCCCATTGTTCCCAGTCAATGTCATCATGGTACAAAATATTAACTCTGGCTAATTGAATATCGATGTGTGTACGACGGTATAGTGATCAATAAAACAGCAATTTATGCATTTGTTTCAATCATTCTCACTTCTTCCTTTGAAAGCTCTTCCTGTCTCGATGGCCTCGGTACCGGGCCTGGATCTTGGTCGCTGCTCGGTTCTTCTCGTCTACCATTGCCTTGTACTGCTTCCTCGCCAGGTAGGCTCTGCAAACTGACAACAAATACAACAAACAAAACTGTGGACTACACATATTACACGGACATGGTCTCTTTCAAGCACAGTTACAGCTTGATGTCCGAACAAGCAATGTTAGCTTAGACTTAGACTTAGACACTTAGACTTAGACACAGACTTAGACACTTAGACACTAAGACTTAGACACTTAGACTTAGACTTAGACACTTAGACAGACTTTATTGTCATCCAACTGCACATTTCCAACGTACATTTGCACATTTGCTATAAAAGGTATATGAAATATAAAAAAGAATAAAATAAAATACAATATAAAAAAGAAACAGAATAAAATTGTGACCTTGCTAAAAGGGCTAAAGCACTGCCAGGGATTAAAGGGCCCCTTTTTTTTACCACCCATACATCCGGATGGACACTGCCACTTTCCATGTCACTAGCGGGGAGTCATGTGATCATTTAGAAAAACGGCTTGTACTGGCGAACCACTCTCACGCCTGGTGGTAAAATAGCGGCACTTTAAGTTGACATATGGCTGTGCAACCTGTATTGTAGAGGTAGGGAATAGAAATTGTCCATACCCGCCTGAAACTTGACAATGAAGGCCTCACGCTGCGCTTGGGTTTTGTCTTCTGCAACTTTCCTGCGAACTTGATGTCCTCGGTAAGCTGAGAAGTTTATAGCAAGAAATATACTCAAAAAACTAAATTAAAGAAATAAAAATAAAAAGGAGGATTGTAGAGCAGTTAAAATAAATTATACAAACCTATACTAATAATATGTAAATAATGAACATTCAATTTATTCATATTATTGTAAGTAGTTTAGTAGTAATCAGGCTATGTTTAATAAAAAACACCAAACTGTTTAATTATGTGAATAAGTGGATCCCCATGCTAGTTTAATGTTAGCTCGCTTCATGGTACTGACCAGACTGTAGGATCAGGGCGCTCTTCTTCCGCTGGGCCAGGGTCCTCAGGTACCGCTTGGCCACCAGCCAGCCCCGGACGCAGGCCTGGACCAGGACGATCCGGTCCGTGGCCCGCTGGACCACCAGGTTCAGATGTTCTACGTGGTGGTACTTGAGGAACACCTAGAGGAACAGGATCCACACAATAGGAATACAACCGCAATCAATTCAATACAAAATAAATAAATAAATACAAATGTATTATGTTTTTTTTAATTAATTAGTTAAACAAATTGATAGATTTGTCAAATAATACAATTCATTAAATCAATAATTTAAAAAAAACAGTTGTTAGCAGTTACATGTTTAAAAGAAAAACCTATATGCTATGAATAGCGATTAAGTCCGTTCAATCCATTAGCTTCAGTTACAGAAATAAAAATAATTTAGACGTTTGTTTCCTGACACTGAAACGTCGGAGGGGGGTGGGGGGGGGGGGGGGTCTTCACCTTCGTCTTCCCCATGGCCCAGTTCTCCAGCCTGGCCTTGTCCAGGATGGCAGCACAGTTCTCTGGGCTGGCGTCCGGGTCTTCGTTGGCATGAAACGCCAGGATGTTGTACCTGTTACAAAACAAGCAGTAATCGCCAATATGAGATTTGTGTAATGTTTTTTTATAAAAACATAAAATAACAATGTTGTTTAAGCAGCTAGCGAACCTACGTTTTTAAGCAGCTAGCTAGCTAATGTACATATTTAAGAAGCTAGCCAGATTTTTAAACAGTTAGCTAGCTAACCTACGTTTTTTTAAAGAGCCAGTAAGCTAATCTACGCTTCAAAGCAGCTAGCTAGCTAACCTACATTTCAAGTAGCTGGCTAGCTAACCTCGTGATGAAATTGGCGAAGAGGATGCGGTGGGAGTAGCCCTGGCGTCGGATCTTGGCGGTCTCCAGAACGCCGGTGTAGCGCAGCTGGACCAGGACCTTTTCCCGGTCGAACCTGTTGGCCTGGCGGTCGTTGTTGGGCTTGATGCAGCGCACAAAGTGGGGCTGGCCGGACACCATCTTGGACAGCAGGTCCATCAGAGAGTACTAAAACAAGATGGTGGGGAACCGACTCAATAATGTGCATTACAATATATTTAAGGGAAGCAACTGTCACAACAAAATGTATGTTGGGCTTCTGACAAGTTGAGGCTGTATCCACAAGCTTTGCCAAAATATAATTTTCTTTTTAAAGTTTTTTTGCATGCTATGCACTATCATGGATTTCTACCCATTCTGTTTTAATAGCCATTTCATAGCCATTTTAGTGGTTATTAAGTATATCGTGGGGGTTGACAGGGGGGTGAGGACAGGGGGGTGAGGACAACAGCCTGTGTTTGTGGGCACTGCTGCTGCTGCTGCTGTTTGAGTCCGGTGGTGTTGTTGTTGTTGTTGTTGTTTCTCTTTTACAGAATAGCGTCTCACTCTGAAGTAGGAGGCGACGGTGTGGGTCCTCATGTTGGTGGTCTCCCTCGGGTGGCGGACGGCTTCTCCTGATTCTCCCTGACGACAAAACAAAAACAACCCCCCATTAATACATTATAAAAAACATACTCAATTAATAATAACTAAATATAAATAACCCCAACAATTATAATTTAAAAAATACTGGTATGTAAGTAGGAAGTGGAAAGTTCATGTCATTCATGAGCAGGTGGGGACAGGATAGTGGCTAGGGTATTTGACTATAGCCTACCAGACAAAAGGTACTGGGTTTGATTCCCATGTCCACAGTCTACCTGTAGGCGTCCTGGAGCAAGATGCTTCCCCTACCTGCTCCTTAATGATATGAATATGAATTCACTGGAAGTTGCTTTGGATACATTTAATCTGATATATATATAGTAAATTACAGCTAATTATTGCTTCATAACTATGTAATTATTCAATGTAATATGAAGTGCTACTTTACGGATGAGGGGTTATGGGTTATAGTTTGGTGGACTGCCTTTGCCATTACTTTCGAACAGCAATTATTTCTTAAACAAAACTAGCTACACATCCTCTCGTCAACAACGCTATGATGTCATCATGTATCTTCGCCCAATCGATTCCTTTGATGGTCGTTTGAACGTGACAAGTCACCTTGATGTCTTAGGCCTTATTTCCATTTCGATTGTCATGCCGTCGTTTGATCAATGCGTGTGATCTATTAATATTTTATTTATTTTTCTGAAAACCGCCAATCACCGTGTCTGTTTGCACCGGGGCGTCGGGGGGCTGAAAGAGCAAGCGCTTTTTTTCAGCCGTGAGTGATAATTTCCAAGAAGGCTGCAAAAGAAACGCATAATATGCATAAACGAAAAGAAATCTGTCAAATGTCGGTTCTCTTCTTTTGCTATTCTATTCCACACCGCTCTACAATTGTACTCTATTCTACTTCATGTCAATTAAAATAGTTACAATATGATTTACAAACAAAAAACAGCCAAATTACACATGAACATGATATTTGTAAAACTACAAACACAGAGTGTGAACTACACTATGTCTATTATGCACAACACCACATCTAGGCCAAAACACATCTTCATGGGAACCTTGAATTGTTCAAGAGGCTTTCTACAAAGGTGCTTTTAAATATGCAGATTTATGGTAATATATTCTGAAATTTCACTACTTTCTTTTGCTTTTAGGTGAACAAATTGAGTCCCTGATTTAGCACTGCCGGCTAAATCAGGGACTGGATTGTAATCATTGTTACTACAAGCACTTGATAAGTCTCTCTTTGAAGCCAATAAACACAACTCCAGAGCTGATTTCTCACGCTTGGGTTTCAACATTGACGACGTAAAAAAACCCTTTCCTTAACATTTGATTAACAAGTTACTAACTGAAGCTAAAAATAGCGGGCGCAGCATTAGCATAAGAACATCTCTAGGACCGAATGAATCCAATAGAGTGACAGTGGTGAGCGAGGGTTCAATTAACGTGTTGATTAACACATGAAAGTAACTCAACTCACCACTCTGCTCCCGGGATCATTTGCATATCAGGAGGTATTTGATGCCTAAAAGGCCACAGCTACAGCGAGTGTAACTAAGCCTCTGGCTAACACACTTAACGACATGCTAACACGGGTTGTTTCTATCGACACTGCTTCTAGTCATGAGGAGGATCTCCTCCGTAAGTACAAATACTGTAGGAGAACGTGTTTCAACAGCAACTGCAAAGGGACACAAGGCTAGACTATGCAACCGTTACCTCGCTGTAAAACACAAGCCCCATCTCCATGGAAAACACAGAGATACGGAGAAAGAGAGAAAGAATACAAGAAGAAATTAAAACCTTGACTCGACTCTGGACTAGACTAGACCAGACGAGATCCCCAGCCCAGTTCTTCTGTGTGTGTACCTTAGCGCGTTTTGTGAAATTTGTGAGTAAGTTTAACTTTGCATTTAAAATGTAGTAAACGGCAAAACAACAAGGAAACAACACAATGCAAACTTACAACAAACTAACTAGATAATCGTACTAACTAACGAGGGAGTAAAGACCAGCAGTGTGAAGGTATAACAGGAGCATTAGTCAGTGGTTAGGGTGTTTGACTCACAGCCGAAAAGTTCTGGACCCCCAAAGTCCACAGACTACCTGTAGACATCCCTGAGGAAGACACATGAACCCCTTACCTGCCCTACCTGCATAACCCCCTACCTGTTTAACACATTAACCCCCTACCTGTATAACCCCCTACCTGTTTAACACATGAACCCCCTACCTGCCCTACCTGTATAACCCCCTACCTGTACACCGCATGAAGTCCCTATCTGCCTCTACCTGTATAACCCCCTACCTGTACAACGCATTAACCCCCTACCTGCCCTACCTGTATAACCCCCTACCTGTACAACGCATGAAGCCCCTACCTGCCCTACCTGTATAACCCCCTACCTGTACAACACATTAACCCCCTACCTGCCCTACCTGTATAACCCCCTACCTGTACAACACATTAACCCCCTACCTGCCCTACCTGTATAACCCCCTACCTGTTTAACACATTAACCCCCTACCTGTACAACACATTAACCCCCTACCTGCCCTACCTGTATAACCCCCTACCTGTATAACGCATTAACCGCCTACCTGCCCCTACCTATACAACACATGAACCCCCTACCTGCCTCTACCTGCTGTTGAGGCTCAGGAGATAGAGCAGGTTGCCTGGCAACCAGAAGGTTGCTGGTTCGATCCTCCTAGCTAAGTGTCGAGGTGTCCCTGAGCGAGACGCCTTGGATAAAAAGTTGTCGACAGTAAATCGTTGCGCAGCGCTCGCCGCAGTAGGCTCACCTTGGTGAAGTTGATGGTGCGGTTCGGGGTCCGGGGGCCTTGCATCAAGAGAGTACCCTTCCCCTTGGTGTGGGCCAGGTTTCCTAGGAAACAAACACAACAACACACAAGATGGACGACAATCGGCCTACACAAATCCATGGTACTTTATTAGTCCCAGATGGGAAATTCAGGTGTCAGTAGAATAAATTAATAATAATAGTCAAAACAAAACAAGAATACAGAAAATATAGTCTCTAGTGAAGTGAAGAAAAAAATGTGGACGCACAAGTTTTCATTTATTGAAATGTACGTTAATGAGGACATGAGCTCACCCGTCTTGGTGAGGGGGTGGGTGACCAGTTTGCGGACGAGTATGTTCTCTGAAGACCGCAGTAGCAGAACGATGTCCGCCGGCAGCATGTCTCTGTTCTTAGCCAGGAACCCGCCAGCGTTGTAGATCACCTGGTTGGGAAAGGTCAACCGAACGAAGCTTCAACACTGCACATGCTTGGGGCTTCATTTTGAGACAGACAGACAGACAGGAAGACAGACAGATGCTTCACCTTTCCAGCATAGTGGTTGATACCAAATCCGAGGTCCACCCTCTTTGGTCTCCAGAAGTTTTTGGATTTCAGATTGTCTTCAAACTTCTCTACAAACCGAGCACACATCAGAGAATTAAACACACACAGTTGTTGGACTCACCGATCCCAGACTAGACTTGTCCTGGACCCCTATCTCCCTGTGTGGTGTGTTTAAGGGGGTATGGTTTAGGGTCTTACAAAGGTTTGATGTGGGGGTGGGGGGGTTCCTACGATGTTCTGGTCTGGTGTGTGTTTGAGGGTCCGAGGATCTGGTCTGTTTGGGGGGTCTGGTCGGGGGTCTTACCTACGAGGGTCTGGTCGCTGGTCCGGTTGGGGGTCTTACCTACGAGGGTTCTGGTCTCTCGTGGGGGGTCTGGTTGGGGGTCTTACCTAGGAGGGTCTGGTCTCTGGTCCGGTTGGGGGGGTCTTACCTACGAGGGTCTGGTCAGTGGCCTGGGGGAAGCGACTCTCCTCGTCCAGCAGGGCCAGCATGCCCAGGGGCTTCTGGAGGAACATGTCCAGAAGGGGGCGGTTGTCCTCGTACTCGATCATCCGCGCGTCCACCTCCTCGTTCAGGTACTCGTCCTGGAGGGCAGGGGGAAGGGGGGGGGTTGGTGTAGCTTGGGTGAAAGGGCTTGATCGGATCGCAAATGTGTTTCCATCCCTGTGATATTACATACTTGTAATTGTTCACAGTGTTGAAGTACAGGAGCAAGGAAGAATATGATTTATAGTCAGTGGACATAACCTCCCCACAAACAGCACAGGCCAAAGTTAAAGTAGGACACGCACGCACGCATCCATGCACCCACACCTACACACACACACACACACACACACGCACACACACTGTGCAGACCACATGAGGCTAACAGAAGCTGAAGGTCTTCCTCTGACTCGGCAAAGTTAAGGGCCAGAGGAAAACACGACATGAAATAAAACAACAAAACCGAGCTCACTGACCCCAGCGCTGCACAGAGGAACAGAGGAAGACAACCCATGGAGAGACATTAATGCACTGTAATAACACAGATATATTAATATATATATATATATATATATATATATATATATATATATATATATATATATATATATATAATACAGATCCATAGGCATAATAACAACACACCCAACCACATCCACTAATGCCACTGGACACTTGGGACATCAGACTTGTTTGCCTCGTTTGAGTTCAACGTTATTCCTTTCATCTCATCCACATAGACATCCAGTTCTAGAGAATTCTGGAGAATTTTAAACAATTCTGGAGAATTTCTTAAGAATTTTAAACAATTCTGGAGAATTTCTGGAGAATTTTACACAATTCTGGAGATCTCTAGAACTCTATCTCTAGATTGTTCTGCAGAATTGCGTTCTTCATTCCCGCCACAGCCCCATCCTTCCATCCAAAGTCCGACCAATCACGAAGAGTGATAGGCTGTCTATGCAGTCTTGCTATACATTATTCTCCTCCCGCTCCCGACCAATCGTGACTTACGATGTATTTTAGCCTTCTGATGGATGACAGCCACTTTGTACAGGACGCCCTCCCCCTGGGCGCTCCAGCGCTACTGTATTCCTGGGCAGGGCGCCAGTGGGGCCCTGGGGGGAACCGCCGGTCCTACGCCGACTGTCTCCGGCTCTTAATTGGCCCTCGTTGCGGGATGATTTATAGTTATATACAGCGCCGGTGGGACCCCGCCGTTTAACATCACAACGAAGGGCCCTCCGAGGCAGAGCCAAACGCACCCGGGAGACCGTGGCGCTCTCTACGTCTACCCCCTTCATGCTGCCCCGTAAATACAAATAGACGGAGGCGTATTTTACCCTCACCGGCTCTCTTAGGGCCACCGCGTGACAGGCGATGACACATTGGCGGCGTTTCTAATGGAAATGAGGAGCGTGCAAAGGTTGAAACTGTAGGTGATGTAGGTGATCATGATGTGTTTCCTCTGGTGCTGGTGCTGAAGGAGACTCAGACGGTACTGATGTTTACATTCAGTCAATGTATTTAGCACACGCAAGATAGTCGCTTTGTCTTGTTTTGTCTTTTTCTATCAGTCAAAATGAGTGACTAAGAGTTGGATGTGGGTTTGGATAAAGACTTCTGCTTAACAGCTAAATAGTAGTAATATGAATGAATTAATTTATTAATGAATATGAATGGATGATAAACCGGGCACCGAGGTGGTACCTGCTCCCAGGCGAAGATGTGCTGGTTGAAGTAGAACTGGATCTGCTCGTTGGCGATGTTGATGCACAGCTGCTCGAAGGAGTTCCTCTTGAAATTCTCGAAGCCGAAGATGTCCAGGATCCCAATGTTGAGGCTCGTGTCCACTTCCCTGGAGGGGGGGCCGGGGGCGGAGGGTGAGGGTGAGGGTGGAGAGGTGAGGGGTGTAGAGGGGGGTGTTGGTCAGACATATATAAACTTTGTTCATCAGTACAGAATAAGATGAAGGTATAAACAAGATTGGGCTACTTTTTCACCTCATGTGTTTCTATGAAGTCCTTTGGGACTGTAATAGTTTTATAGTTATGCAATTCTAACTGCACTACAGCGCTTTACTAATAAACCTAAACTCGATTTAAATGGCAACATGAAACAAAACAAATTATTTTTGAAAGCTAATTTCCTCTAACACAGAAACATTTTTTGTGATTGTGCATAACAGCACAGTCCAACCTCCAGAAACACTGATTACACCACTGGGGATTTCTTGCCACATGAGTAAATATCTATAATATATATATATATATATATATATATATATATATATATATATATATATATATATATATATATATACTGTATATATAGTACAAGCACTCCAGATGCCAGGCTACTTTAGCTCCTCACCCGCCGGGTCCGTCGGGGCGCAGCAGAGCGTTGATGCGGTTGACGATCCAGCTGAAGAGGCGGCCATAGAGGGCCTTGCCCATGGCGTCCCGCACCTCAGTGGCCTTGTCCACCGTGTTGGGCCTGACGATGGTCTCGCCGCGCGCCACCACGCAGTGCGACGTCAGCGCCTCCTGCAGCTCGTCACAGCGGATGCACAGCAGCGACGCCACTGATGGGGGGGGGGTCAAAGGTCAGAGGTGTGTCGTGCCATTGTTTCACACACAAACTGGGAAGTTCTGGACATTTCTGAGTAGCAGTACTAGTAGGAATACTTGAGATACAAGATAACAAATGGTTAGGACTTTGTCCTCGCTTCAAGGCTCACGACAACACAGACAGAGCCTCTTACATCCCATAATGAAAAAAGGGATGTGTCTGATTCTGGCGCTCACCGTTTTCCAAAACGGAGATGTTAGCGATCTCACTCTTGTCCGTTTGGTGTTCGGACGCCACGGCGGAAAATTCGAGATCACCGGAGTTGAGGATGGCAGCCAGGGTGCTGTACACACTGCCCAGCTCCTATAGAACAGATGGGAAAACTTCATGTATTTTCTTTTACTTAAAGACAATTTTATTTACGATTATATACATTGTAGATATTATCGAATTTCGAATTTGGGGTTTGGACTGTCAATAACCTTGCAATGCTGTGTCAAACCTTAACAAGCTAGGTTGACTCTTAAAGCCTTAATCTATATCTTGTCCTTTTCTTCACCAGTTTATTTCTTAAACATATTTGTATTCAGTCTTCTTAAGCTAACCTTAAATTAGTAAATTAGCCTTCAGTGACTAAAATGTCCGATTCCCAAGAGCTGGCAAACCACAGACGTGTGAACAGAAGTCCACCTCCATCTTAACTGACCGCTTGTCACTCTATTAATCGGCGGCGACTGTTTGAACACCGCAGCTCATCATCAATTCAGTCCTCCATTAACGACGCTCTGTGGAAACGCTTTTACGACTTCAACACGTCAGGAAGATGGAGAGCCGGCTGTCTGGGCGGCGCGGCGGGACCAGGGGATGGGGGTTATCGACGAGCGGAGCCCGGGGGTGTGCGGATCCACAGGTCTCATTAGCATCGGCCATGCTAACGGCTAGTTAGCATCAGAAATATGTAGCATTGGACAACAGGAAATGTTTTTTTCCTATATTACTATAGAACTGATAAAACATATTAATTAGTATTCCTAAATCTTGCTTGCTGGTTGTGGATTATTGCTATCTTTATGGTCATTAGGACGATGAACACAGTTTACAATTTTAGTTTTGTGTTTTGTAGAGTTAGAACTTGTGACCTTGTGTTGTATATGTGAATTGTAGCACATATACATTAGTTACAGTGTGTGTGTGTGTGTGTGCGAACATGTGCTTCTGCGTGTTTGGGTATGGGCTTGTGTGTGAGAGTATGCTTCTGTGTGTGATCAAGGTTATACTGTATATATATGTATGTATATATATATATATATATATATATATATATATATATATATATACATTCTCGGTCACCCTTTTAGGCCTTGTAGCCAATAATGAAATACAGCGCCGCTAACCTCCAGGGAGAATCCAATGACTTTGAAACACTGCTCCACTGCATCAAACTGCTCCTTGTAGAAGGCGTTGCTGACGATGTCAGGCCCTAATTTAACATGCTCGTTGTACAGATACCTGGGGGAAGACACGCACACAGGAAGCCCAAACAAGGTCAGGTCCAAATAAGGTTGCAGGAAGCACAGGCTTTTCGCGTTACGGAGGAAATATCGGCGTTTCGTGATGCAAGGTCGTGTTGCCGTTGGAAACCTACTTTGGGGTTTTGCTGTCGGAGAGTTTGTAGTGGGCGAGTTTCCTCCGGTCCGCCAGCCCCGCGTAGATGTAGTAAAATATGTGGAAGTTTCTTTCGCCGCTGTGAAGACACAAATAGTTTAGAAACACAAAATATTTCCACAAAGCATTCCCTACTGAACTCTATGGTACAAACAACATTTTTAATAAGTCAATTAAATGAAATGAAATGGAAAAAAAGTCGTTTCTAATACTTTTTTTTTTTGGTTTCCTTTTTGAACCAACAACACGACGAGTGTGGGGGAAAAAGAAATCAACTGCTTGAAATTCAAAATGTCAGTGATCCATGAAAGACTTCTGGTTATTAACATGAATCTCATTTTAAAAATGTCACTCCCAGATTCCTCATGGAAAAGAAAACCCTGCGGCGGCGGCGGCGCTAGCCGCTGATCTGTGATCAAACAGGAAATAAGCGCCGCCCTTCACTTGACCCTCCGCCTGCCTCCCACCCGGACGACAGGAGATACAAGAAGATAGATGGACCGGACGGGAGAAGACAAACACCACACCTCTACTCTACTGGAGACTGGGGGGACGGGGGAGAGAGACACAGGGGGGAGAGAGAGAGAGACAGAGAGAGAAAGAGAGAGAGAGAGAGAGAGAGAGAGAGAGAGAGAGAGAGAGACAGAGACAGAGACAGAGACAGAGAGAGAGACAGAGACAGAGAGAGAGAGAGATCTCTGGTGAGATTGGTTTCCTGCTGAGAGCACTAACAGTCCAGGAGAAACCTCATCATCTCCATGTTAATGAATAGAAAGTGGAGAGCCAGGTTAACACCTTAGGCAGACAGGCAGACAGGCAGACAGGCAGACAGACAGACAGACAGACAGACAGACAGACAGACAGACAGACAGACAGAGCTTACGCCGCCTGATGAATGACCCTGGACTTCTCCAGCAGGTACTCTGAGATCTGGGCGCCCACCACCGTCCCGGCGCCGGTGAACTTCATCTCCAGGTACTTCCCGAAGCGGCTGGAGTTGTTGTTGATGACCGTGCCGGCGTTCCCGAACGCCTCCACCAGGTTGTTCACCAGGAGGATCTTCTCCTGCAGCGTCCGGTTGTTGGCCTAAATACAAAATGGTGGTACATAAAGGTATGTTGTTCTTTATTCTGTATCCTCCCCTCCTCCCCTCCCTCCCTCCCTTTTCATGTCTCCTCTCGTTTAACTACCTACTCATCTTTCAACCCACGTACCTTCAGGGTTTTATCTTGTGTGTCACTGTAAAGAGTCTTAGAGTGCCTTGAAAAGCGCTATACAAGTTCAATGCATCATTATTATTATTATTATTATTATTATTATTATTATTATTATTATTATTATTATTATTATATATTTGTGCCTTTAAGGACAGGGCAGTGAAGAGACAGGAACGTGGGTTGAAAGAGAGAAGGAATGACGTAGCATAGCATATGGACCAGGACCATGGCAGTGGTCCTCAAACCAGGACCATGTCAGTGGTGAACCCCCTCTAAGATGTCCTTTCAGCCAAGTTCCCCTTTCACCAGCACAAAACATTTTGAGGATGGAAAAAAAATTAAAATGAATATAAATAGTGCATGTTATTTGGTGTTAACATTAACATTAAATGGGTGACCTATTGACCTAACTTAGTAGTGGTAGTATTCAAATTTGATTTCATTTTATTAAGGCGGTATTGAGATTCACCTGATTTTATTAGGGTGGCATTATTCTACATTTGTTTTAAAACAACATTTTCCAAGCGGCCCCTGAAGTCCTTCAACGTTCCCCCATATGAGAACCACTGATCTACGTGGTTAGTGGGGCGCTACTGGTGTACCTTCGCCACTACAATTATTCATTAATTCAATGATCAATGATTCATTTGCTAGGCCAGTCTACAGAGGATGCCAGTGATGTCATGATTAATTCCTTTCCTTCCTCCCTTCCTCCCTTCCTTCCTTCCTCCCTGAGACAGATAGAAGATGCTCGTTAGATTAGCTTTTTGACTTTCCAGTTCAAATGTCAGAAGTAGCTTCATATGCTAGGGTCATGTGCTATGGGACAGTGTGCGTGTGTGTGTGTGTGTGTGTGTCTGTGTGTGTCTGTGTGTGTGTGTGTGTGTGTAAAGGATGGAAGTTGAGTCGCCCTCACCTTGCCCAGAAAGGTGAGCTGCTGGACCAACAGGTGAGCGCTCTCGGTCTTGCCGGCGCCACTCTCGCCGCTGATCACGATGCACTGTGACACGGGTCGCCATGACGACACGGAGTTAAACAGCGACACGGACAACGTCAAGCACAGGGCATCGGGTTTACAACAGTCTGGGGGTCATGGCGTCCATCAAGTGGCGTCGGATGTGATGTGGTCAGTTGGGATGTGTGGCGCATGTGAGTCATATATATATATATGTATATATATATATATATATATATATATATATATATATATATATATATATATATAAATACTATATATATATATATATATATATATATATATATATGAAAATACAAGCATGAAAAACTTTCTTTCGAATGATTTATTTGCTTCTTCCTCCACCATTGACTCAAAAACAGCCGAAATCTTGCTTTCATAAGAAGAATAAGGATATATGATCAGAATATACTGATAATACTACTAATAATAATAATATTATTAATAATAATACAACACTATTTTAAATCCCCACAGTACCTGGTCTATGCTGTAGGACACGGCCGACTGGTAGGCGATGTCCGCCACAGCGAAGACCTGCGGCGGGTTGGCGGTGCGTTTAGCTCCCAGGTACTTCTTGGAGTACTGTGAAGAGATAATGTAGGATAGTAGAGATAATGTAGGATATTAGAGATAATGTAGGATAGTAGAGATAATGTAGGATATTAGAGATAATGTAGGATATTAGAGATAATGTAGGGTAGTAGAGATAATGTAGGATAGTAGAGATAATGTAGTATAGTAGAGATAATGTAGTATATTAGAGATAATGTAGGATATTAGCGATAATGTAGGGTAGTAGAAATAATGTAGGACATTAGAGATAATGTAGAATATTAGAGATAATGTAGGATATTAGACATGATGTAGGATATTAGAGATAATGTAGGATAGTAGAGATAATGTAGGATATTAGAGATAATGTAGGGTAGTAGAGATAATGTAGGACATTAGAGATAATGTAGAATATTAGAGATAATGTAGGATATTAGACATGATGTAGGATATTAGAGATAATGTAGGATATTAGACATGATGTAGGATATTAGACATGATGTAGGATATTAGAGATAATGTACGATAGTAGAGATAATGTAGGATAGTAGAGATAATGTAGGATAGTAGTGATAATGTAGGATATTAGAGATAATGTACGATAGTAGAGATACTGTAGGATATTAGAGATAATGTACGATAGTAGAGATAATGTACGATAGTAGAGATAATGTAGGATATTAGAGATAATGTAGAATATCAGAGATCATGTAGGATAATAAACATACTACATCCATACTACATGGAGTGAATATCACGGGTACTTATCTACATACATGTTATGATTGTCTATCTGTCTAACGATAGCACATGTGATGCAGGACTAACGGTAACATCTACTGTAGGTTTTAAACTGTGTGTGTTTTAAATAAATCAACAAATAATTTTATACGAATCAACATCAACTAATCAAGGACACGTATGGCGATTCATCGGTCGCATTGTGTGTAGTTAAGTGTGTCGTTAAATAGCCGACGCTATAGCAACGGACCGGCCTCCGCTCCTCTGCTAATCATTTGAAGGACCGGTTTGTTTGTTTACGGAGGTTTGGAGGGAATGGAGAAATAGACGGCTTAAAATATAACTGCAGCATATTATTAATGTCATAACGGAAAAACACATTCCATCAAGCATGGCAGTGTGTGTGCATGTTTGGCTCGCTAATGAGATGTGGTGGGCTGCACTCACACACGCACACACACACAGACACACACACACACACACACACATACACACACACACACACACACACTCAGTAGACTCAATGTGCCTATTCATGACAAAAAGGAAGTAGGTAGGTAGGAAGTTATTACAATAAAAAGGAATAAGATAAGAAGGTATTATTATTATTCACTGAAGATACTGTGGTGGCAGATCTTCGTTCATGTGGTCGATCCCAGAGAGGAGGACCATAATGACTGAAGGCCCCATGAGATGATTGAGAAGAATGTGTTTCTAGGTGTAGTGAGGACACCCCCCCCCCCCACACCCCCCCCCCCCAAACCCCCACCTCCCCCCCCCCCCCCCCCCCCTCCCTCACCTCGAGGGTGTAGATGTCCATGGTGTGGAAGGGGTTCACGGCGATGAGGATGTCTCCAACGTACGTGTAGATCTGGTCCTTCGCATAGCGGCTCTGCAGGTGGTCCGCCACCGTGTTCTGGAGGGGACAGGCACCGGTTTCACTGCTCATTATCCATCCATGCATTCATTCATTCATTCATTCGTTCATTCATTCGTTTATTCATTCAGTCTTTCATTCTCTCTCCATCCTTCCTTCGTTCCCCTCATGTATCAACAACAACAAGATTTGAATTATCGACACTTTTCATTTCCTTCTGGAAAACCGAAAATGATGATGATGATGATGATGATGATGATGATGATGAGGATGAGGATGAGGATGAGGATGTTATAGTTAGTTGTCACCTAATGTAATGTTATGAACATATTCAACAGAACCAAAAGGGTCTTCAGTCTGATGATTTCATCTGCTAAACGAACGCTCCTGTGAGGGCGTTAACAATGATTAATAGTCGTGATTCCTCCCCTTCCTTCCTTCCTTCCTTCATTCCTCCCTCCTTTTCTATCCTCCCATCTTCTCTTTTCCTTTCTTTCCTCTCTCCTTCATTCTTCCTTCCTTCATTCCTCCCTCCTTTTCCATCCTCCCATCTTCTCTTTTCCTTTCTTTCCTCTCTCCTTCATTCTTCCTTCATTCCTTCCTCCCACCTTTTCCATCCACATCTTCCTATATCTCCTTCCTTTCCCCCTCTCTACTTCCTACCTTCCTCTCTCACTCCGTTCCTATCTCCTATCTCATTCATCCTTCTATCCTTCAGTCCTCCCTTCCCACCTCCTATCCAGTTTATTTAGGCGTTTCATCATCGCTGGTAAAGAAAACAAACTATAATTATTATAGTTGAACACTAAACCTCATCTAACGCTGTAACCGCGTCCATCCAAGCCAGCGGGTTTAGTCCCCTCTGCTTCCCTGGGAGGACCAGTAAAGTCCCGGTGATGTCATGATTCATTTTCCCGCTACTTCAAGGCCCAGACGCTCAATCAAAACCGGCTGTCAGTCCGCCCCCCCGCACGGTGGCTTGAAGGATGGCTGGAAATTTCCGTTGGTGACTGAGGCGGTTGGGATCGTTCAATACGTCAGCGGAGCGTTTGGCGTTGACGAATCGCTCTAAATGATATTTGGGACCGACACCACCGACAACGCCGCCGCCGCCGCCGCCGCTGTTTTGATCCTTTTTTTTAAAACGTTTTTCAAGTTCAAATAAATACCGGTCTAGCTAACGCTTTGACAAATTCACCGGATAAAATAAGTGTGATGTCCTTTCAGGATAATATACTCCATTAACATACTTTGATAACTATATTAACCGAGGTTACTCAACTCATACTTCCACTGTTAATTTGTAAACAAAGCCAAAGTCAAGGCCTGAAGGTCTCAACGCCGCGGTGGCTAACATTAGCATAGCGACGGCCGGCGTTTGAAGGTCTCTCACCTCGTCCAGGACTTCGAGGGTGGCCAGGTCGTCCACCTCCTCCAGGTCCGTGGGGGACTTCATGTGGCCGCCCTTCTTAGTGTGGATACGCTCATGTCTACGAAACACAGCGAGGAGGAGATTAAAACCAAACACCAAACTAAAACCAACGATTCCCTCTCATATACACTAAACCGGTTATGTGGAGGCCTGCTACTGGAATGTGTCACATGATGATAACATGATTTGTGAGTGTAAAATTGGGAAGACAGACTTGTTTAGGCTTTAACTTAGACTTAGACTTAGACTTAGACTAAGACTTAGACTAGACTTTATTAATCCCTTTGGGATGACTCCCTCAAGGAAATTGAATTTCCAGTAGACCAGTAGAATAAAGGAGGTATAAAAAATGAAAAATACAATACTAGACAATAAACTCTTAGTTATAGTTAAATATATAAGGCAAACACTCAACAAGTAAAAAAATAAACTAATATATACTCTAATACTTTGAATGGCTGTCGCTGGTTAACGTCAGTGTGTTTGTTCTACTTTATTAACCACCAGTTCATTGGGATTATGAAATTTGAAAGGGACCAAATCACTAAATCATTCCTGATGCAGAGGATGTAGGAATACGACACATATGACAACAACTAGAGGACAACAACAACAAGGGGAAACTGTCCCAGGTACACACATGTGGGATGACATCACAGCTACGACGAGGGCTCTGATTGGTCTAAACAGGACGGTTAGGTGGGCACAACACAGGGTGAGGTCATCGCCTGTTACCTGTCGTTACTCTCTGCACATCTGTCTGCCTTTCCATGATGGCTTGAACGACACAAAGTAGCGTTAGCATGGCATTAGCATGGCGCTAGGATGTTAGCTTGCCGCTTGAGGTATCATGTTAAATGTGGACTCTGAGGCCCGTTAGGCTGGTGCAACATCTGGGATTATTGGGTCGTTATTTTGCGTTTGTTTTGAGTGAAAGTGATGCAGTTTCACACATTAAAACATCCAGCTGGATGGATGGAGAAACATCTGGATTACTTTCCAAGTTTAGACACTGCAGGATGAAATGGTTGGTATTTTATCAGACAGCATCCCCCAAATACACATTCAACACTCTCAGAAAGATCAGTGAATCCAGATACACGATGTCATGAGGGATTAGGGAGCCGGTCGGTGGTTAGGAGGCATCTTGCGGCGGACCTGGGGGCGATCGAACCTCGTACCTTTCTTCTGGAAGTGCACACCTTAGCCACTATGCTTCCCTTCCCCCAATGTTAAAGTAAAATGCAATCGGTTAGGGGCGGTTGTTTGGGAGAGAAGAAGATGTCATCTACAGAGGGGATTCAGGAGGAGGCACCTGGTTTTCTCTATGGTCCCCATCTGCTGGTTGAGGTCGATGTGCTCCATCAGCTGCTTCTGCAGGACCTTCTCCTTACCCAGGATCTGCTGGAGGAAGACATGCTGGAGGAGGTCCAGGACGGTCGGTCGCAGCTCAAAGTCCTTGATCAGGCATCTGGGCGACAGACGGGGACAGGGGGACAGAAACAACAACTTAAAAAGAGGTTTTTTGTTGGACTCTCTTCTAATCAAGTCGTGTTTACTTTGTTTTTGTATAATTCTATCTCTCAAATGCATCTCTGTGATGACTGTTATTTTAAACTCGTTTCTTCTTCTTCTTGTGGTGTTGTTTGTATATCGCAGTATTGCATTAAAAAAGTGCCGCATAACGTGTGATTGATTGAATAATTCCAGATTCAGAAAGTTACAGATAGTTTGAGCCGTACGTGTCGAGAAACACGGATGGCGGCCTTTTCATTTCTAAAACCTTGAGTCTGCCATTATGTACAAGACTATCAACCTGAAAAGTAAAGGACTACCTTAAACTACAGGACTACAGATGTTCATTTCCAAAGGTCTCCTTGGCCCATTACCAACGTATTGATCTTTGCAGGAGTGACTGATTCCCTCCGTTCACAGGATTATCTCTTTTTATGTGTTCCCAATGCACACAGGCCTTGTTTCCGGACCTTGTTTCTTTAAATGGTTTAAAAACGTTAATTATGAGCCGAGAGCCTTTATAGCGCGGCAATGCTTTTAGTATTGACCTTCCTGGTGTATCTCTAGGAATCGGATTCATTTGTTCCCCTTATTTATAATTTATATTGTGTTATAAATGTGTTATTTGTTTGTCTGTGGAAACTTGTGTGATTTGTCGTGTGCTGTTGTATTACGTCCAAGGACACTTTTGTAAAAGTGATTTTAATCTAAAAATAAAGGCTGAATAAAAATTGTGTTTGGCCTCATTTACGAAGTCATGTAACAGTTGTAGAAAATAACATAATAAACTGGTGCATGCATGGACAGTTTAATGATAAGAATGATGTTTACACAGGGAACACATTACACACACACACACACACACACACACACACACACACACACACTCACTCACTCACTCACTCACTCACTCACTCACTCACACACTCACACACTCACACACACACACACCAGACTCACTTGCAGATGAAGTCGTTGAAGTCGTGGGTCCACAGTTCGGGCTGATGCAGACTGGGAGGAGGGTTTCTGAGAAAGGCGAAGAGATAAGAGAAACAAAGATACGTGATTGGGTTGGGTGGGACCAGCGGACCCCAGCGGACCCCAGTGGACCCCAGCGGGCCGAGACAACCGAACCCAGACAGCGCTCCAGAGACTGAGAACAAAGCCGGAGTAATTACTGCTGAGACATATCTCCGCTCTGTTCTTAATCTCTGCGGACAACAAGCTGAGAAAGTTGTTTTTCAGACACCGAAATGAACAACAGGCGGCGACGGCGGCGCTGTGTGGCAGTGACAGATCCGCTGTGGGGGACGAATGCGTTATTGTAATAACAGCGGACACCAAACAATACATCACATTTTTTTATTTTTCTCTGGTGTGGTCAAGGATGCGGCGTTGAAGAAGCGTCCAGTCAACACCGGCTGATGAAGTGCTGTCCTTTACTTTTTCACCCATACAGCCAAACCCCGGCTAGCTAGCCAGGTCATTGATTTACCAGATGGTACAGAAGTATTGTAGCTTGATAGCCGAAATATCTGGCTATCCTAATTCTATCTGGCTCTATCTGACATTAGAGATATTCATACACTTTAGCCAAACGTTCTCCGGCCAAAACAAATGGACATTATCCAGCAATTCGCCATTTCACTCTATAGCCAAATTCCTCCCTGCAGGGCCGTTTCTAGCGGTTTGGGGGCCCTATGCGAGATAACATTTTGGGGCCCCTATGTTATCATGTCTGATTGGGGGGGGGGGGGGGGGGGGGGGGGCTGGTGAGCGCAATCATAACCCACCCGGACCTAGTGCCGACGGGGGGGGGGGGGGGGGGTTCGAGCGCGATCATAACCCACCCGGACCTCGGGATTCGGGGGCAGGATATTGGCGGCGGGGCCCTATGCAGCATAGTCCGCATATGCCTAGAAACAGCACTGCCTCCCTGGCTATTCAGCCCATAGCCAAAGTGTGTGGCTAGCGGTTGCGCTCGGCTGTCCCGCTGTGTCGGCGGCGGTGGTTTCTCCTCTTTAATAAGCCCCAATCCGGCCGACTGAGCGGTGGGAGGAAGCCAGCGGTAACGCAAGGCCCCGCGGCGGAGACACCGCTAAACACGCTACCGCTTAATTTGCTGTAATTCCCCCCCCCCCCCCCCCCCCCCCCCGTCCTGTTTTAAATACAAGAGAGGAAGCCGGGAGTGGGACGGTGTGGGGATGTCGTCGATACGGCCTGCTAATGCGCTAGCGGCGCCCGTTTAGCGGCCCTGGCAGCCATTAGTTGGAGCTGACAGGAGGGCGTAGCTCTGAAGACGGAGCCGCTGCTCAGACAACACAGCAGCCGTGTTCCGGATAATGCGTTGACATTTTAAGTGTCAGGGTTTGTTTTATCTGTCTGGGAGAAGGGGGGGGAGCGAAGGGGAGGAGAGGATGAGGAGGAGGTGGAGGTGTGGAGGAGAGGATAAGGAGAGAGGAGAGGAGAGGAGAGGAGAGGGGGGGGGAGAGGATAAGGAGAGAAGAGAGGAGAGGATAAGGAGAGAAGAGAGGAGAGGAGAAGTAGAGGAGAAGAGAGGAGAGGCGGGGGGAGGAGAGGATAAGGATGAGGAGGAGGTGGGGAGAAGAGGATAAGGAGAGAAGAGAGGATAAGGAGAAGAGAAGGAGAGGAGAAGAGAGGAGAGTAGGGGGGAGGAGAGGATAAGGAGAGGAGAAGAGAGGAGGGGAGGGGGGAGGAGAGGATAAGGAGAGGAGAAGAGAGGAGAGGATAAGGAGAGGAGAAGAGAGGAGGGGAGAGGAGAGGATAAGGAGAGGAGAGAGGGGAGGAGGGGAGAGGATAAGGAGAGGAGAAGAGAGGAGAGGAAGGGGGGAGGAGAGGAGAAGAGAGGAGAGGATAAGTAGAGGAGAAGAGAGGAGAGGATAAGGAGAGAAGAGAGGAGAAGTAGAGGAGAAGAGAGGATAAGGAGAGAAGAGAGGAGAGGAGAAGTAGAGGAGAAGAGAGGAGAGGCGGGGGGAGGAGAGGATGAGGAGGAGGTGGAGGTGGGTAGGAGAGGATAAGGAGAGAAGAGAGGATAAGGAGAAGAGAAGGAGAGGAGAAGAGAGGAGAGCAGAGGCGAGGATGAGCCGAGGAGAGGAGGGAAGGATGATGATGATGATGATGATGATGATGATGATGATGATGATGATGATGATGATAAGATGAAGAGAGCGCTGGGTGAAGGGAGGACAGAGTCACTTTGTATTTGCGGTCCACATACAGTACAAGCGCCGTCTTTACCCAAGCGGCGCCGCTTGTGTGTTCAGGGAAAGCGCTGCAGACGCTCGCCGGCTCCTCAGTGCGTTTCATAACATTTAGATTTGGGATTTCGTTGTGTACAAACGATTATGTTAATAAGTACAACACCGCTTTCCTGCCATCTGTGCTGATTTTTCGGGTTGCCGGTAATTTATTGTTAGTTGGAGCAACAAATCAAACATGAAAGAATGGCACAAAGTCGGAAAATCACCCTCGGCAACAAGGCGCTGACGCACGCATTGCGACTGTTCAAGAAAGAGAGAGAGAGAGACACAGAGAGAGAGAGAGACAGAGAGACAGAGAGAGAGAGAGAGAGAGAGAGACAGAGAGAGAGAGAGAGAGAGAGAGAGAGAGAGAGACAGAGAGAGAGAGACACAGAGAGAGAGAGAGAGAGAGAGAGAGAGAGAGAGCATTTAAGTGAACCTGAGTTTGTTTCATATGAAAGTCCTGTGTTGACTCATATTTGTTCGGCGGGGGGAAAGTTTTCTTCTGTCAGCTGTTTGAGACAAAACGCTGAACCCGCATTCAACCGGACTGATCCGGATTCAACCGCATTCACCCAGGTCCAGCCAGATAAAACCGGTTTCGACTGGTTTCCACCAGATATTTCCCCCCCCCGACAGAGTGGTGTTATGTGGCGCCCAGAGTGAGTAATGGTGGATGAATTGCACCTGCGAACACTGAAGGGCAGCGAAATGGAGAGAGGGTGAGAGAGGACCCTCAGGCCACCTAACAGGACAGCCAACACAACCTCTAGCCTTAACACCCACTGTGTGTGTGTGCGTGTGTGTGTGTGCATGTGCATGTGTGTGTGTGCGTGTGTGTGTGTTGCGCATGTGTGAGAGAGAGTGAGAGACAGAGACAGACAGCACAAGAGAGGGAGAAATGACAGGGAGGAAAAACAAAACAGTTGAAGGTTACCGATGGATACAGTGCTTTGTGTGTGTGTGCGTGCATTTATGTGTGTGTGTGTGTGTGTGTGTGTGTGTGTGTGTGTGTGTGTGTGTGGTTGCACGCCGGGCGCCGCTACACCGTTGAGCTAACATGAGCCACGATGAGCACTCAAACCTGCGATCAGGAAAAGGTAAACAATTACTGTTCACCTTCACAGCCTCCATTCTCCCAGACATGGGGGGGTTAACAGAGAGGCTGCCTCCCCCACCCAAGACAGCCAGCGGGGGGGGGGGGGGGGGGGTGGCTGCCTCCCCCACCCAAGAGAGCCAGCGAGGGGGGAGAGCGGCGTCGCATTGAGCCCCTGGCAGAGGAGCGCCAGCGAGACACGTCTCAGATTGGAAACACTGCACTGTGTCTGTGTCTGCCCAAGGCCCTGCCCCACATAGGCTGGCAGAGAGAGATAGAGGAGAGGGGGGGAGGGAGGAAGGGTCGGAGGGGAGGGGGGGGGGGGGGGGGGTGAGAGATAGAGGGGTGGATGGGGTGAAAGGGATAGGGAGAGAGAGGAGGGGGTGGACAAAGAGGGGGAAGTAAGGTTGAGAGCGAGAGAGAGAGAGAGAGAGATGGGGTGATAGACATGGTGAGAGAGCGAACAGACAGAGAGTGGGGGGGAGGCAGATGGAGACAGGGAGAAGAAGAAGCGGGAGGAGAGTGGGAGAGTGGGAGAGAGGAAAAGAGAGAGAGAGAGAAGGGGAAAAGACAGAGTGGGCGAATCAGCCCTATTGAGTTGCAGATTGAAAATGCTGTTCTCTTAGATTAGTTGTGGTTGTTTTCCTGCATCCCAGCCAACCGCCTGAATGGGCACTCAAACAGGAGAAAACGCTCCCAGCCAAGCGGCCGCCATCCTGCATGGAAATAAAACGATGAACAAACAGTTTTTCATTTTTAACTGTGGAGACGTGTTACGTTCCCCCCCCCCCCCCCCCGCCCCCCCGGCTGAAGGGCAGTGTGATGCATAAACTGTCTTGACAAGCTTCTGGTCTGTGTTGCTTAACACAATCACGACACACACACTTACAGCTTAACTGCGGCGTCGAATAGCCGCAATAACGGCGTTACAAGTGTACATGAATCTGTTCACCCTGTCACCCGTCTGTGAGATGGTTGTGAGTGTTAACTAGCGTGTCGCTTCAGGCATGTGGGAAGATTTAAAATATGGCATGCAGAAATATGCACTAACCATGACTGGATTAGGAAGTACAGTGCTCACAAAGCAGAGATGGGAACCACTGATAAATGGTACTTATATGGCTCAGGAGTACCTGGGTATTTCTGGGGGAGGGTACCTGGGTATTTTTTGGAGGGAGGTGGGGGGGGGGTGAGAGATAGAGGGGTGGATGGGGTGAAAGGGTACCTGGGTATTTTTGGGAGAAGGTACCTGGGTATTCTTGGGGGAGGGTACATGGGTATTTTTGGGGGAGGGTACCTGGGTATTCTTGGGGGAGGGTACCTGGGTATTTTTTGGGGGAGGGTACCTGGGCATTTTTGGGGGGAGGGTACCTGGGTATTTTTGGGGGAGGGTACCTGGGTATTCTTGGGGGAGGGTACCTGGGTATTTTTTGGGGGAGGGTACCTGGGTATTTTTGGGGGAGGGTACCTGGGTATTCTTGGGGGAGGGTACCTGGGTATTTTTTGGGGGAGGGTACCTGGGTATTCTTGGGGGAGGGTACCTGGGTATTTTTTGGGGGAGGGTACCTGGGTATTTTTGGGGGAGGGTACCTGGGTATTTTTGGGGGAGGGTACCTGGGTATTTTTTGGGGGAGGGTACCTGGGTATTTTTGGGGGAGGGTACCTGGGTATTTTTGGGGGAGGGTACCTGGGTATTTTTTGGGGGGGAGGGTACTTGGGAATTTTTGGGGGAGGGTACCTGGGTATTTTTTGGGGGGAGGGTACCTGGGAATTTTTGGGGGGAGGGTACCTGGGAATTTTTGGGGGGGAGGGTACCTGGGAATTTTTGGGGGAGGGTACCTGGGTATTTTTGGGGGAGGAGGGTACCTGGGTATTTTTGGGGGAGGGTACCTGGGTGTGTGTGTGTGTGTGTATGTGTGTGTGTAATGTGTGTGTATTTATGTGTGTGTGTGTGTGTGTGTGTGCATTTTTGGGGGAGGGTACCTGGGTATTTTTTGGGGGAGGGTACCTGGGTATTTTTGGGGGAAGGAGGGTACCTGGGTATTTTTGGGGGAGGGTACCTGGGTATCTTGAAGAGCGCTCTCATTGGGTGGAGGTCTGAGAGGGGCGGGTCTCCGTCTCCCAGCTCGATGGCAGTGATGCCCAGCGACCACACGTCACAGCGGGCGTCGTATGTAGTGTCCAACTGCTGCTCACACGCTATAACCTGCAACACACACACACACACACACACATACATATACACACATTAATACACACACACACACACACATGAATATACACACACTATAACCTGCCAACACACACACACACATACATATACACACACATAAATACACACACACACACAATGCACACATTATCTATTATCTGGAACACTAATAATTACACATGTAAATACACACACATAAACACACACACACTTCATACTATAATTACACGTCACACTGTAATAAAAGCCTTTCTGAAATAAACGGCCTAAAGAGAATATCGTAGATTCTGCAATATGAAATTAATATTTAATCTGATAACAATATTTACATTTTCAACCCTTTACAAGGGGAGGCTTCAAAAGCTTTTTTAAAACAATTACAACTCCAAAACAATTTAAAGTGTGCGTAAGTGTTAAGCTACGAGTGTTAAAAATAGTTGTATATATATATATATCTATATATATATAGATATATATATTATATAATATATATAATAGTCGTTTACCCAACAGTAAAAACATTGCATCCTCACAACCTTACCTACAGCAGGTAAGAACCCACACAGGGTCGCTATGGCAACCTGGAACCGACGCTCGCAAAAAATCGGTAATGCGGGAAAAAACATTCAAGCATAACGGGAAACCGACTTCCTTCTGCGTTCACGATCCATAATCAATAATCGTCCTTCATGAGCGAAAGGCAAAACCCTCCAGACCCAACGCGCCTCAAAGCCAGAGAGTCCACCACCTGGACCCGGGCGCCGCCTCCAGACCGAGGTCAATACTACCGTAGTCAAATGGCATTAAAATCTCTGAGTCACGCGTCCATCTTGGAGGGCCGAGGTTCAGACCAGATCTGTTTATCATGCAAACCGCATGTAAAGGACCTCAGAAGACACGCTTAGGATGTAGTGAGGTCATCTGAGGCTAGCTGGCGTTAGCGTTAGCGGTGAGGTAAGCGTCGGGGATTTAGGGGGTTTAGTGGGGGGGTCAGGATGCGGAGGTCTTACCTCTGGAGCCATCCAAAATGGGCGTTCCCACTGAGGTGTTTCTTCTCAGTCTGGTGTTGGTCAGCTGGGGCCGACACGCCTGCAGAAGGACACAACGAGGGTGAGAAAACTCAAAGCACTTGATGTGAATTGGCGCTATACAAATAAAATTGAATTGAATTGAAATTTGTTCAAAACTGGATCATCTACACCGAGGGAGCGGAGGAGCTGCACGCAGATCGCATGCTACTCAAGATCAAAGTTTTGCTGCCATTATGTCCGCCCATTATGGCCCCCGTTGCACTACAAGCCATCCCTGGGAGG
>JAOPHQ010005277.1:5000-44310 GCA_030340625.1 Merluccius polli
CTCCCCCAAACCTGTTTTACCTCTCGTACTACGTAGTCTCGCGGAGGGCCGCGTCTTGGAGTCGGTGCTGGGATAGCAGCGTCGATTTGCACCTTAACAGTCTTGTTAAAAAGAGTCGACCCCCATCGTGTGCATTGCTTCGGATAGTCGAGCCAAACAATACACAAGCCAGCGAAAGCGATTTGTTAGGAGTCTTACGAGTATTTTCTGTAGAAAGCACGCTTGCGGCTGACGCGGGAGACGTCCATTGTCGTCCAAAAACACATTCCAGCTACTGTTGCGTTGCTTTGTTGTGCAGAACTTTATGCACCAGGAGGAGGAGGAGAGAGAGAGACATCAGGGACCGGGCAATCTGAACAACATATGATTATTACAGCAGAATGGGCATTAAAATGCAATATGCAATATGCATCCAAGAAGAGAGATACATTTATGAGCACTATGTTCTGTAATGTATGTCACTGTGTGCAATGGTGATGTGTGTATTATTTTTGGGATATAGCCGTCTACTGTTATTTCTGGATTTTGTATATACCATTGCTATTTTTTTTGGGGGGGGGGATCATGGCAATGTTTTGAGGGATTATTGAACATTTTGGCACATAAAACGCATGTCATTTACACTCCCCTGGTAATGGTGTGACGGTCATGCACACACGCGCACACACACACACACCTGACATCTCGGGTAACACTGGCATAAAACGTGGCTTCAGTAACGACGTGATAGTTTGCCATGTAGACCATATTCTTATGAGTCATCCCATCGACTGATTGGGGTTGAAATGTGAACGTGTGAGTCCCGCCTGTCAGCTCAGGCTGGCTGCTAGTCTCGTTCAGTGGGGCTTCGCCAGCGTTTTGTTGTGTGAAGTTGTCGCCGCTCCGGTCGCATGGCCAGTTGGTCTGCACTTCCTCGAGACTTTTGCTGTTTTTTACGGTTGTTTCTTTTGAAACCGTCAATGCATTGCAAATTATCCATTTAATTAGCATGGGAGACGTCTGCATCATATATGGCCGCCCTGCCTGCGTTTGGCGTGTATTATCTCACCTATGCTGTTGACAGTATCATCATTTCCTGTCCTTGATAACATTGTGACTTTAGTCATGTTTGACATTTGGACTGCGATTGGTATGTCGGCTACCGATCAGTTAGTTGTATCGGTTATATATCTGCCAAAATATTTTGATTGAAAAAAGGAGTAATATAAATAAATAAATACATAAATAAATAAATACATAAATAAATAAATGTGAGTGTTATCAGATCCATCAGCACCTTACTGGATTTAGCATCAAAACTGTGAAGGAACCTGATGATATGCAGATTTAAAATGACATAGCTAGCAACACTCAAGTATCCACATGCAGGCCACGCATTACAGTAGAGATCACAGGGAGAGAATTAAACACACGCCTTGTAAACCTTTAATGAATTGAATAGGAATATATTGGCCAGCCTTATCAGCAAATCATAGCAGGATCCATGCTATCCTAAATGTTATTTGAGCTATGTTACACAGGGTGGGGCAGGGTGGGATAATTTCTGGAAATGTTACCCATAAATTATAGGAATTTAAAATCCCGAGAGACAGTCAAGTTGAATGTGATCACCTCTAACTGTGCACAAAGTATATTGGATATCGGAAAATACTCACAGGGCATGTTTTCCTCCCAATATCGCTGTATAAAACCAAATTATTCACCGTGATACACAACACTGGGCGTCTTAACTAAAACACCACATGACACAGGAGGAGACACTTCGCCCCGTCGCCTTACTTTATCTGACTGCAATGCAAAGCACATTTTTGTGGTTGTGTGTCACCTGCATGACATCGTTCTAACAACCAATAATAATATCGATCGCACTCTGCTCCTTCTAATTCCTGCTCCCACGATCGTAAATCAAACGCTCAAGGATCGATAATCCCTTCCTCCCGTTTAATTCTGATTCTCTTAATATCCCGGTTTACTGAGAAATGCTTTAGGAATGTCTCTTCACTTCGTCTGGAATGTGTGCTGTATGAGGCCGTAGAAAAAACACAAGGACGCAATTGATAATTGCCCTTTGTATCTTGTGTGTTTTATTGACCTCTCATCTCCTCCTCCATCTCTGTCTTTTGTCATGCCATTGTGGAACACTTGGGGCAGCAGTAATAGGCTTGGATACTTGTACTATCGTGTGTGTGTGTGTCTGTGTCTGTGCGCGCGCATGTGCCTGTGTCTGCCTGTGTCTGCCTGTGTGTGTGTGTGTGTGTGTGTGTGTGTGTGTGTGTGTGTGTGTGTGTGTGTGTGTGTGTGTGACTGTGTGTGCGCGCGCATGCACCTGTGTCTGTGCCTGTGTCTGTGTGCATGCAGTGGAGGGGGGCTTTGTGAAGCTTGTCCAGTAGGATGTTATTTTTAGAGCAAATGTCTTACTAATCAGACAACAACAATATCACTAATTGTCTGACTGATGTTGGCGCTAAAGCAGCCCACTTTATGTTTACGGCACTAGTGACTACTGAACTGTTGTGGAGACATGAATAAATTAACTATGTTGACCAATCATCAGTAAATTGAACACATTCACCTGGACTCAACCAAATTAGGGCTATCACTCTTTGGAAGCCAGATGCTATTTTGCTAAAGTGGGCTGTTACCCAAGCAGATTAATGGAAGTGTGACAATAAGGAGAGTTAAGCTTAATTTATACTTCTGCGTCGAATAGCCACCGCGGGGACGCCGTAGCTTACGTGCACCTCCCCAAAATATGTAACACAGCAGGACGCAGAACCATAAATGCCAGCGCTGGGGTGGAGATCCATGGCACACCCATGGCGGCTATTCGATGTAGAAGTATAAATCAAGCTTTGGTGCATAGTGCCGGTGCGTTGTTGGAGGCATGCAAATGTAGTTCTTGCTGCAATTTGTTCTGACCCACTCAGGGCTCTTTACATTAATTTTAAACATCTGTGTCTGTCCAGTGCCTGCAAGAGGTGGGCGAAATCAAATTGTAATTTGGCTGTTACCAACAAGCAATATATTAGTGCTTTAAAGGCCCCCATTTTACCACTAAGTGTGAGTTTGATTAGTCATTACAAGCTGTTTCAATATTGTCATGTGACATCACAAGTGGGAGTGTCCCCCCAGATGTATGATGGATAGGTCAGCCTACCAGTTGGTACAGTCCACTGGATAGGCTGGTAGGCTGATCTATCCATCATACATCTGGGTGGACACTTCCACTTGTGATGTCACTAGAGGGTAGTGACATCACAATTTGAAACGGCTTGTAATGGCTAATCATACTTACACCTGGTGGTAAATAGGGGCCCTTTTAAAGCACTAATGCTACGCCGGCCAACACTTCCACGGTTAGGGGTTCGATTCCCACTGGGACCACACCATGCTGGGAAATGTATGCACTTGCGGTATGGCATATCGTAGAAATACGTTTTCTCAATCACCACAGAAACCAATCACTGAAATCTGAACTTATGGCAGAGTAACACATGTTTGAATTTGCTCTGATTGGCTTGCTAGTGTCGGGTGATATCACTTGCCACTAATTTGTTCCAATCACAATCGGTGATTGCAATGACCTTTGTTGCGCCAGAGGTGGCGCTGTCTTTGAGGTCTGACATTTTTTTTCCCTCAGTGTTTGGTTACTCTTTAAAGAGCGTCCTGTCTCGTTTAGAAATTGATTTCCATCCATGGTAATTGGGTTCTCTCTGCAAGGTTGTGAGCGACTGTACTGACGTAGTCAGTGTGTGTGTGTGTGTGTGTGCGTGCTCCTCATTCACAATGGTTGTGGCATACACTTCAAAATAAAGATACCTCTACCCTTGATGAAATATGTATTCATTTAGAATGTATTTAGAATTATTTACACTGTATTTATGTGTTTGTTTATTTATTTATCTATCAAGTAAAACGAGGTCTCGATAATTGGAAGAAGGACCAGAATGAAGATGAGTGTCGGGCCACAGATAAGAAGAGAGCAATGGAAAAATAAGGAGAGAGAAAAAGAATTAGGGAAGAGAGAGAGAGAGAGAGAGAGAGAGAGAGAGAGAGAGAGAGAGAGAGAGAGAGAGAGAGAGAGAGAGAGAGAGAGAGAGAGAGAGAGAGAGAGAGAGAGAGAGAGAGAGAGAGAGAGAGCAAAGGGTGAACTGTATCCATGGAAACATGAGGAAAGAGTGATGGAAGAGAGAATGAGAGGAGAAAAGAGTGATGTAGTTTGAAACTGAGTTGGAGAGTGGTAGAATGAAATGGTGTGGCCGCCATTGCTGCACCTCCAAGTGTCTCGATGCTTGCTGAGATATGCAGTCTTTATTTTAAATACCTTAACTACCTAATACCTTCTCCCATTATGTATTTTTATTTTTAATGTTGTCTTGCATAGGGCAACTCTAAATCAGCTGAGCACTAACACATCAGGCTAAATTATATGGCAATTAATTAAATAAAGAGGCTACTTATTTTCTGTGTTTTGGTTGAACACTGAATTTACACACATGAAACACACACAAAATAATACTAAATTGAGTCCTCAATATGCCTGTGAAAAGTATTGCATAGCAATGGCAGGCTGTCGTGTTCTGGGCAAGTAAACTGGTTCAACTCAGGCGGCCCGAGTCATTCTCATGTATAAACAGCATACATAAATCAACCAATGTTCAATAGCAATCGTCTGCACAAACCATATCAAATTCATCCTAGGTGTGTAACTCTAATCTAAAGCTTTGTTTAACCCATAGTAATGCATTTCCTCAATTTTAAACAAACTGGGCTATAGTCACAATAGCCATTGTTATATTGGCTGTTTTCATTGGCTGTAATTATTCGCATGATGCATTGGTTCCCCGGCCCGATGTCTATCTGACCTTAACAACTCCAAACCCGTTCCTAAACCTAACCAACCCCTAACTAATGCCTACAAAAAAACACCCGTCCAACAAAACGTATCACTAAACCAAACCATTTCATCATGGGAGTAAAGACTGAGATGTATTTTCAGTTGCACTCTATAAAGGCCGTACATATAGTTATATATTCAACGTCCTGGTTTTCTGAGAACCCATTCCATGAACGCAAATTATTGCTGTTTTGTTGTAGCAGAGGGATGCAAACTGCTGTGCAGCGTCTGCCCCCTTACAGATCTGCCTTGCCGTCAGTTAGGCGCTTCAGAAGGAATGATCAAATTTATCTGACGGTTTCTGCTGGCCGGGAGCAACCGGACGGCCCTGTGACTTGATTTAACATGCATTTTTGGAATACAATGTTAACACACACGTTCATGTATACATGTATTTCGCTAGATGGACAACACTGGTGGGCAGGAAAATAAGACGTTGCTATGCGGTATTTGTTATATTTGAGTAGTCGCCAAATAGGAAAACATTAGAACTGCAATCTTCCTTTTGAATCACAGAAAATAATAGTCACATCATAGACTAAATGCTACCAGGTCTGGCATGGGGTTATCCGAATAGTCAACCTGTGACGCATGATTTGTGACTCAATGTTGTCTCCAGAAATTACTGAAAGTACTTGGTACTTGGTACGCAGACGATCAATCAAGGTGTCATAAATGGGATTAAGCTAACCCTTCATTTACAGAAAGACAAAGAAGGTTTTAGGGTTAGTCAAGGAAAAACGGTGACCGTTTAACATGACATGACCATGTCACTAGGATGATCATGATGATGAATTATCTATATAGTATAATTCATAATGTGTAGGCCCTATGTTACAGGTTATGAAGGTATGTCGCAGTGTCACCATGGTACTGACCTGGGCAAATTTTGGATGGACCTTTTTTATAAAGACTGCTCATCCAAACCAGGAGAGGTTCCTCTCAGTTGGGGCCTTTCTGGTCCCAGATTAGACCATCTATAACATGTGTTACCCGGCCTTAGTCCAGAGCGAGGTCGGCCATTAAGGCTGCTTCTTCCACTTCCTCTAGGGTCAGGGCAATCCCCTAGTAGTGGAGGGCCACACGTCTACTGAATGTTATCCTAGGACTATTTATATAGCTTGAGTTTCAAACACTGACGACGTGGTGGCACATAACCACCTGGGATTTGTTGTTGTTTTTTCCAGCTGAATATCCGTTCCTGGCGTTCGTGCATGATTCATTCACAGACCTCATGGCATGGCGGTCTCCAATTAGGCGCCCGGTTTGTATCGGACATTAATGGCATTCATGAAATGAGGATGCAAAGCAAGTGATGAATTTCTCAGAGATGTTGAAGTTGAGCCCGTGTGGGACTGCGGTTGCCTAGGCGGTATTTTGTGGATGTCAAAATACACCTTTTTGGCCTCAAATGAGACTTTTGTTTTTCTTGAAAGGTACATATATCTAGGTGATTAACATTTGGCACGCGATGAGTTTTAGAACCAACAATGTGTTTTTTTGCGACAGTACTGTAAAATCATGACATGAGCAAGATGTTTGTCGTCTCTTTCTGTCCTTCATTTCACTCCCTCTGTTTTACTCTATCAGTCTTTCTACCTCTCCTTTCAGTTTTCTCTCTTCAGCTCTCTTCCCCTCCCCCTCTCTCTGTTCCTCTTTCCTCCTCTCCCTTGTTCATTCTCCCCTCCCCCCCCTCTCTCTCTCTCTCTGCTCTCTCTCTCTCTCTGCTCTCTATCTCTCTCTCTGCTCTCCACCTCTCTCTCTCTCTCTCTCTTTCTCTTTTTTCTCTCTCGCTCTCGGTTTCCATCTCGCTCTACCCCTCCCTTCTCTCTCTCTCTACTTCTCGCTCTCTCTGTCTCGCTCTCTCTCTCTCTCTCTCTCTCTCTCTCTCTCTCTCCGTCTGTCTCTCTCCTCTCTCACGTTGCACACTGCCCCTCCTCTCTCTCTCTCTCTCTCTCTCTCTCTCTCTCTCTCTCTCTCTCTCTCTCTCTCACATTGCTCCCTGCCCCCCATCTCGGTCTCTCGCTCTTTCTCTTTTTTTCTCTCTCTCTGTCTCGCTCTGTCTGTCTCTCGCTCACTCACCCCCTCCCCCCCCGCTCTCTCTCTCTCTCTCTCCGTCGATTGCTTGTTCACTCTCTTGCTCTCCCTTTAACATCCTCCCCTCCCCCCTGCCTCATTTTCTTTCTCCCTTTCCTCCCTCACTCCACCATTTCACTCGCTCACTCGCTCACGGTCTCCCCCTCCCTCCACCGTTCTCTTTATCTCCTCCCCTCCCTCCCCCCTCAATCCCTCTTTCATTCCATGCAATCATCTGTTCTCCCTAGCTCCCTCCCTCCCTCCCTCCTTCACTCTCTCTCCCTCCTTCCCTCCCTCCCTCCCTTCTGCTCTCTCTCTCTCTCTCTCTCTCTTTCTCTCTCTCTCTCTCTCTCTCTCTCTCTCTCTCTCCCTTTATCTGGCTCTATTTTGCTCACAGCCTTGCTCTCCCCCTCCTTCCTCTCTCTCTCACTCACTCACCCTCTCACTCTGCTCTTTCTCTCTGCTCTCTCTCTACTTGCTCTCCCTCCCCCCCCCCTCCCTACTCTCTCTCTCAGCTTGCTCTCTCTCTGCTTGCTCTCTCTCTCTCTCTCTCTCTCTCTGCTTGCTCTCTCTCTCTCTCTCTCTCTGCTTGCTCTCTCTCTCTCTCTCTCCCTCTCTCTCTCTGCTCACTCTCTCTCCTGTTCTTTCTCTCTGCTTCCTCCATTACGCCCCCATTTTGTCCTCTCCTCTGCCATTGCCCTCTCTTTCCTCCATGTTCTCTCTATCCTGTTGTTTACCGTGCTCCCCCATGCCATTTCTGATACAAAGTCTAATAAAAAAAAAACATTTGGCTAAACTTAAAACAAGCAAAACAATTCTGCCATGATATGTTCCTTTTAAAAACACATTTGCCAAATAAGTGATTTTCTTCACCAATGGACGTTTGTTTCTTAACTAAGCAAACAGCCCCTGGTGCCATTTAGTAGTGTGTGATTAACCCAAATATATTAGCTTGCCAACTGTACAAACATGACAGTTTAAAGCTAAACCCAAGGCTAGGCTAGCCCAACATTGGGTTAGCCTAGCCTGGACTCAACAAGTGGCTAACGTGTCAGGCTAGGAAGAAAGGCACACATGATAAGTGTCAGAGGAATGTAAACTAGATTAACCAGGCCTCGGGTCCACAGACACCATGTTGTGATCTGGTCCGGGGTTACTGGATGGAGCAGAACCAGACCAGTCACCTGGTTGTCAGGGGTTATGATGGTACGGATGTCTTCTACTCTGGTCCGGTCACATCAAGAATGCATCACTTGTGTCTGTCTCGTTGGATTCCTTCATGTTAAATCCAAAATATTAAATACACACAAAACCACACTGGTGATCACATGTCACCAGTATGTTGATCACATGTCATATGTGACGTTACCTAGGACTTCATGAGACAACTATTGTACTTGGATTCCTTTTTTTATACATTTTATATATTTTCAATTTCTAGAATATCATATGCTTTTGCTTTTCTTTCTCCATTGTATTTATTTTATTATTTATTTTTCCTAAACTTCTCTCTAGGTCAAATATGGCTTAGTCCAGAAAGAGTCAGTTCCTTCCTAATATCCTCCATCCAATAGATCCAGCGAGTGTAGTCACACCTCGCAATGATGGCGTCTACAATGACCTCCTCTGGAGATCACTTTCATCCGGTCAACATGCAAATAACTGTGTGGCTTGCACATGGCGACGTCGCAATGCGGCCTCCATTTTGGAAGCATAGGAGCATTGTGTGGAGATGTTGTTATTTTACAGTAGGCTACTAGAACTCTTTTGAGTCCTCTCAATATGGCGGAGTATCGCCAATTCCCATGATGCAGTCTGAACCATCAGTCCATGTCTATTTTAGCTTAGCATAATGTAATCTAGCTAGCTATCTAGCTCCACACGTTTCACTGTAAGTTAGTTGTGTAGTTCTGTGGGGCTGTCTGCCTCAGTTTTTTCAAGTAATATCTTAATGTGACTTGAATGTAGGGCTGCCCCCCACTAAAGATTTTCTTAGTCAACTCTTAGTCACCATTTCAAGCCGATAGTCGACTATGACGCTCCTTCGGGGGAGTTTTAGAGTTAGGTTAGGGTTGGGGTTAACCCAGGTGTGACCTTGTTTACACCTGCGTTAACGTGCTTCTTGGCCCATCACAAGTGGACAGCTCTAAGTATGTCAGTTCACACCTGGCGTTAGGATGCGTCTCCACATGCGTCTCAAGGGACCACTTGTGATCGGATCTCACTTCCTCGCTCTACATGCAAATAAACGCGTACATAATATCCGCTTGAAGAACAAAAACATTGTTGTAGAAGAAGAAGAATAAGAAGAAATCAAAACCATACAGACTAAGTCTATTCCTTGATGTGTTCCAGGCAAAGTGTTCCAGGCAAAGTAAACCAATAATTATATTATTGTCTTGAAAAAGACAATAATATAATAATATACACCATTTGGTGGCGACAAAATGCATGGCGGGAGGCAGCAATGCACTCATTCAATGAAGAAGAAGAAGAAGAAGAAGAAGAAGAAGAAGAAGAAGAAGAAGAAGAAGAAGAAGAAGAGATAATCAAAACAAATCGACCAGGATGTTTGCGGTTGTATTCGTTTGTGACGCTTGTTGTGTTTATTTTCATGTCTTACTTTTTGCGCGACTAATGACAAATTAGGTCAACTAAACCTCATCCGGTCGACTAATGGTTAGTCGACCGGAAAGCGTCTAAAACATTCACACCTGTATTTTTAGCTGTCCTGTTGTGAGTGAATGGCCTGTGAGACATTTGTAATGCTAAATGCCAAAGCAGACGCCTAGCTCTCCTAGCTAACATCTCTTCTAGATAGCTCTTATATCCTAGCTACTATTTATCTTCTAGTTAACTCTTATATCATAGCCATCTCTCATCTCTAGGGCTGTACCCAACTCAGAATTTTCCAAGTCGACTTCGATTCGCCAGTTCAATCGATTATTCAGCAATTTGTGGCAAAAACATTTTCCATAGGCTAAATCCAACCATAACATTAGACGAGAAGTTTTTTTTTATTTAAATAATGGATATTAAATAAATATTCACTTCATGTAATTAAGCGTATCTTAAGCCTCTGTATCATATTTTATGCGGTTGTTATAAAGCACATAAAAACAAAAGGGTTGCAAATGAAATAATTTGAGTCGACTCGGGGCTCTCTGAACAACAATTCGACTAGTTGGCTTTTCGGGTAAAGCCCAACTCATCTCCTATTATAGCCAAGCTAACTCTTATATCCTATCTCATATGTGTCGCCTAGCTAACTCTTATATCCTAGCTCATATGTGTTGCCTAACTAACTCTTATATCCTATCTCATATGTGTCGCCTAGCTAACTCGTATATCCTAGCTCATATATGTTGCCTAACTAACTCTTATATCCTATCTCATATGTGTTGCCTAACTAACTCTTATATCCTATCTCATATGTGTCGCCTAGCTAACTCTTATATCCTAGCTCATATGTGTCGCCTAGCTAACTCTTATATCCTAGCTCATATGTGTCTCCTAGCTAACTCTTATATCCTATCTCATATGTGTCTCCTAGCTAACTCTTATATCCTATCTCATATGTGTTGCCTAACTAACTCTTATATCCTATCTCATATGTGTCGCCTAGCTAACTCTTATATCCTAGCTCATATGTGTTGCCTAACTAACTCTTATATCCTAGCTCATATGTGTCGCCTAGCTAACTCGTATATCCTAGCTCATATATGTTGCCTAACTAACTCTTATATCCTATCTCATATGTGTCGCCTAGCTAACTCGTATATCCTAGCTAATATGTATTTCCTAGCTAACCTTATATCCTCCTAGCTAAACTTATATCCTCCGAGCTAACTCTTATATCCTAGCAAATACATATCTCCTCGTATATCCAAGCTAACTCCTATATCCTAGCTAACCCATTACTCTAGCAAATTCATGACTCCTTGCTAACACATCCTAACTCCTAGCCCTTCTTACACAACTGTATATGATTTCTTGATTTCTTTATTCTACTGTTTCAGTCCAATGGCAGTGAAGTTCGGCTTACTGCTGTCTACATGTATCTCAGAGTTAGCTCTGCCATGTTTTTCATTGTTCTTAGTTTTGATGGATAATGGAAACATGAAAGCAGATACAAATTATTTCATATGTGTTGAGAAAAGCGAACTGGGTTGGTAGCCCTGACTGGATCACCTGTCGAGTCGCGACATGAGGTTTATTCAGTAGTGTACTCTATGCAAAAACGGAGTGTAAGTAGTGTCATCAGATTGGCTTTTCTTTGGTTGTCCCACCGTCCGCCATTTCCACTACTGGGGATAGCTAATGGGGATAGCTACCGATAGCTACCGGGGTAAACAAAAGTGCTATTCCTCCTGGTTTGGTTGCACGCGCAATGGTTGACACGTTTTCTTTGTGCTGTCGTACCCAGTGGCAGACAGAACTGCATAGTGAAAGCGAGGCTTATAGGGAAGCTAAGGGAACCAATCTAAACACCAATGGACTCATTATTCTGTAGCAATTAACATTTACTTCATATTGATACGTTAAATCAAAAAAATTGTCTACAGGACCTGTACAGGACCTACAGGACCAGGAGTGTAAACTTTTCATTAGTAATCACCAACACCCAAATGTCACTGTCTAGCCTTCAATTCAACGTCATTTTGCAGTTCTATTATTTCCATGTCAACTCCAATTGTTAAATCAAACACCACCGCCGCCATTTCGCTTCCTGCCATCTTTCCCTTTAACAGACTATCTAGCACCGTCAAACCACAGCAACAAGCCAAGTGCATAACCACATGACATTGACACGTCTAAGTTTACTGGCCACATTACACTAAACCAAACAAGTGTCAAACAAGTGGATTGGCTGAAAATACATTTTACCAAGCTTTTTTTTTTTTTTCTTCCTCATGTTTGCGACTTGAAATGCTACCGAGATCGCCGGGTTGATCGACTTGTGTGCTATTACGTGCCACTGAGCTGTGCCCGGTGTTTCTCGGCAGCTAGGCTAATAATTTGAACTTCTTAGGTTATATTAAATCCAACATGGGTGAGGTTTCATTTGGCAGCACTGCTTTGACGACTACGATGGGGGGGGGGGGGGCGGGGGGGGGGGGGGCGGTATTTTTGTGGAGGAGATTTGTCTCGTATCCAAATGTCTACTTGTAACCAACGAACCTGCTGTACCCCCCCATCATCCCTCTCAGGAGCGAGTGTCGCACCATCCACTCCTGTCCCCAGGGCCCCATCGCCTGTGTTGACTCAAGGGCCTTAAGATATTGTATTTTCTTTGTCTTTTTTCCCTCCTATTATAGTCGTGACAATAATAATCATACTAGTAGGTTACTTTATTGTGTGCCCCGATCACATCGACATACACGACCTTTTCAGTTTCCCACGACAGTTGGATACCCCCCCCCCCCCCCTCAGCCTCACTAATGGGTGGGGGGGGGGGGGGGGGGTTGCAATCCATTAAAAACAAAGCCTGTTGGGTGAATATTATTATTTATTTAGTTTTCAGCATCCCAGACCTCTGGTTCCTCAGGTGACAGTCGAGGTAGCCGTCCTCATTCTGGTGTTTTATCATGTGGTCAAAAGGTGAACGATTAGCAGGCCTGTATTTAATGCATCGTTAGCAGTAGCATTGTACCTTCTTCCTCCCCTCCAACTTCCTCCCTGGACCTGGTAGTTCTCCCTCCATCTTCCTTATTCTTTTTTACCGCATTCTGCTCCACTCTTCCCATCCCCCTCCTTCTCTTTCTCTCTCTCTTTTCTCTCTCCCTTCTCTCTCCCTCACTCTCTCACTCACTCACTCACTCGCTCGCTCACCCTCCTCCCACCCTTCCCCTCCTTTTCTCCAGTACTCTTTCCTTCTTCTCTGTCTCTCTCTCTGTCTCTCTCTCTCTCTCCCTGTCTCTCTCTATATCTCCATCCCTCTCTATCTATCACTTACTTGTGTCCAAGTGTGCACAAAACAATCTTCCTATACTTTTCTCTACTCGCAAACCTTGATGAATGTGAGAGAGAGAAAGAGGGAGAGAGAGAGAGAGGAACAGAAACAAAGAAGCAGTGAGAAAGCGAGAGAGCGAGACGGAGAGATAAAAATGGAGACAAACAAAAAGAGGCAGTGGTAGACAGACAGACAGACAGACAGACGTACATGCAGAGATAGGGACAGAGATATACTCAGATAGACGGGGAATAGATGCATAGACAGGCAGAGATGGGCGGGTACATGGACAGTGAGACAGGAAGACGGACAGCGATACAGGGTGACAATCAACCATTGAATCAGAGAGATGTGTAGAATTTCAGACAGACAGGCGGAGATTCAAGCAGATGAGAAATTCCCACAGGCAGAGATTCAGACGGACAGAATAAATGTGCAGAGCATGGGTAGAGGTACAGACAGACAGACAGACAGAGGATCAGAAGAGCAGTCAGACAGACAGGCAGGCAGAGATAAAATGGATATAGATATATTGAGATAAACAGAAAAGCAATCAGACAGACAGGCGGAGATGGTCATACCGATATAGGCAGGCAGACAAACAGCCAGATACTGAGAGAATAAAAGATGAGTAAGAAGCTGAATGATGGGCAGCAATAAAATTAATAATTCCAGACACTGGTGTGTCCATTTTATTTCACTTTTTTGTTTTTGTGCGTAGCGCTAATCCATCACTATGAACTATCAGGGAGCTAACACACTTATTAGTTAGGGGGTGTGTGGCGGTGTGTGTGTGTGTGTGTGTGTGTGTGTGTGATTGTGTCTGTGTTTGCATCTGTGTAATCCCCCAGCCACTACTGGCACTGTGTTGAAGGGGAGAGGGGTAGGGGGGGGGTGGGGGGTGGGGCTTACACAGGCCGCCTCCCCTCCCCTCACCCTCCCTCCCGCCTCTTCCCCCTCACGTATAAATAGGAGCCGGAGCGCAGCCTTGTTGTCACTCACACACTCAACGCAGGGCAGGATGAGGTCCCTCAAGCACCTGAAACATCACAGCAGGAGGAGTGTGGTAAGTTTAAGAAAGGGGGAGAGAGAGATAGACAGAGAGATAGACAGAGAGAAGGGGGGGGGGAAGGGGGGGGAGAAAGAAAGACAGAAAGAGTGTGTCAGATGATGGTGTTGTGTTGGGTTGTGGTGGTGGTCTGCTGATTGAACGCACTTGGAGGAGTTGAGAGGCGAAGATGGCAGTTACCTGCGTTCTTCTCGCTCGGTGAAGTTGTCGCCGGGGCTCAGTCTTATCTGTTCCTCCGCTCTTGGCGTCTGTGTTTGTTTGCAAAGTGTCGGCGTACGTTGCGTAAAAAGTCGGCCATGGCGGCCGACCAACTGCTTTTTTTTTTTTTTGGGGGGGGGGGGGGGGTCTGTCCTCCCAACTGCTCTCTCAACTCTTTTAGACGTCGGCGTGTGTCGCTCACCTCAACCAGCTTCTGGGTTTTGTGTCTCTCTGTCGTTTTTCTCTGGCTTTCATTTGTCATTTTATTTCCCTCTGTCCTTCTTTCTCAGTTTCTCTCTGCCTCTCCCTCTCTCCCCCTCCCTTCTCTCTCTCTCTGTCTCTCTCACTCACATTCTCTCTCTCTCCCCCTCCCTTCTCTCTCTCTCACTCTCTCATTCTCTCTCTCTCCCCCCCTCCCTTCTCTCTCTCTCACTCTCTCATTCTCTCTCCCCTCCCTTCTCGTGCTCTCTCTCCCCCTCCCTTCTCCCCCTCCCTTCTCGCTCTCTCTCTCTCTCCCCCTCCCTTCTCTCTATTTCACTTTGCTCTCTCGCTCTACCCCTCTTGCTCTCCCCCTCCCTCTCTCTCCCTTCCCTTCTCTCTCACTGTCTCTGTTTCTCTCTCTCTCTCCTTTATCTAGCTCTTTTGCTCACTGCCGTGCTCACCCCCCCTCTCTCTCTCTCTGTCTCTCTCTGTCTCTCTCTCTCTCAGCCCTATTCCTCCCTCCTCCCCCTCCTCTCCTTATCTCTCATTCACTCCCTCCCTCCTCTTTCATTTTCTTCTCCTCCCCCCCTTCAGTCTCTTGTTCTGCCTGTTTCTCTCTCTCTCTCTTTCTATCTCTCTTTGTATCTCTCCCTCCCTCTCTCTCTGCCCTGCTTCTCTTTCCCCTCCCATTGCTCTGCGTCTCTCTCTCTCTCTCTCTCTCTCTCTCTCTCTCTCTCTCTCTCTCTCTCACTTCTTAATTCTCTCCTCTAGCCTCTCTGCTCTTCTGTTATTCTTTTATTTCTCAGTTCTTTCTTTCCCCCTCTCCTGTTTGTGTATCAAGATAAGATGGCCTGTGGTCACACACACACACACAGACTCTGTGTGTGTGTGTGTGTGTGTATATTTAATAACCAATAACTTAGATATTAGATAAGATTAGGAGGTGGCAAACATGAAAACACACACACACACACACTCTCAGAAGAGACCACCTCTGGGGTTATGTATTATGCTATGAGTGTGTGTGTTTAATAACCAATAACTCGCGCGAGATCAGTGTGTCCCAGGCATAGGGCCGTGTGATTGGCCCATGGAGCCCATCACAGACCTGCAGTCTGGACCCCAAGTTGAGGAGGGAACGCCGAAGCACTGAGCTGGTCTCTCGTCTCCTGGACCTTCTCATCTCCTCTCCATCCCATTTCGTGACTTCGTGTCATTCTATCGGTGGGACTGGACACCACTGATAGATTGGGAGACATTTGATTGGAGGCTGAAGCTCCAGACCTTGGTCCCATTGGTTGGCGGATAGATTAATGCTGCGGTCCCATTGCTTGGGGGATAGATTAATGCGATGGTCCCATTGAAAGGATCAACCAAGACTGGGAGGAGATTTTCCTGTGTTTGCATTCAGGTTTCACTTTGGGCAGAGTCTTTATTGCTTGCTATATTTACTATATTGGTTCTAGACATTGTCGTCCCCCAGTCACAGTATTGACTGGCGCAGAGAGCTGTAAATATCCCCGTCCACTTGTGGTTGCTGTAGTGAACAGGATGGTTGGTTCCTCATCTGTGGCACCATTGTCACGGCCCGGACTCCAGGAACTACAACATAAGACAAGACAATGGATGACAAAGGATGAAGGACACAAAATAATTTCTTCAATCATCTCCGGTCTAATCTATTAACTATTGAATACGTGTTTACAATACAAAAGAGGGTTCAGGCGTACATGGGTACAATCGAAACGGCTTCAATCCCCTCTACAAGAATTTTTCATTTGGTGAGATGTTGTTTAAGACCTCCTGGTGAAGCTGCTGTCTAACTCTGCGTGTTTATGCGTGTGTGTGTGTTTCGTGTGTGTCCCCCCCCCCCCCCCCCCCCCCCCCCCCCAGGAGGAGGCGAGCCGGCGCCTGGGTAGATGTGAGCCCAAGGTGATGGCCAGGCTGGTGGACGCAGGCACACAGACAGACCCCGTCGTAGTGCTGTCCTTGGCCCAGGCCGCCGTGCTAGGTCTCATCTCCCAGAATGAGGTGTTTGGCGCCACCATCGCACCCAACGGCTTCTACACCGGCGAGCCCAAAGAGTCCCCCGCGCCGCCAGTAGACGGAGTGGACTACGAGTACGCCGACCAGCTGATCGGCGCCAACGGAGACTACCTGGGAGACAACTTGGGAGAGGACGGCCACATGCAGCCCAGCTGCAGCCAGCGCCGCTGGGTGCAGCAGCAGGGGCACCCCCAGCACCCCGACGGCAAGATGGCGGGCCCCGCCGACCGCCACGGCGTCCAGGGCGACGGCCCCCCGTCCCACGTGAAGGGGGAGGGCGCGGGGGCCTCGGCCATGAACTCCTGCGTCCACGTGCTGAACAGCATGCCGCCGCGCGGCGGCGGCGGCGGCGGCGGCCTGGTGCAGGTGGACCCCGCCACCCTGCGCCCCTCCAACAAGGGCTGCGGCGAGTGCGACCGCGACGCGCCGGGGGGGCCCGCAGCCGGCCAACGCGCACGTGCACGGCCCCCCCCCCCGCCGCAGGTGGGCCACAGAGGAGGTTCGGGAGGAGGCGGCGGCGGCGGCGGCGGCGGCGGCGGGGGGGGTCCCGGGGAGCAGGGCCACAGAGGAGTGGGCGGGCAGCGCGGCATGGGGAGCCACGGGCGAGGTGGGGTGGCGGCGGCGCGGGACGTGGAGGACGACTCCCCGGGAAACAGCATGATGAAGACCAGCCAGCAGGACGAGGCGATCAGCAGCTACTTCCAGACCAGCGAGGTGGGCGGCTACGACTCGGGGGACATGGGCATGGGCGGCGGCGACTACGAGGACAGCGGCCAGGGGATGATGTGGGCGGACGGCGGCGGCGGGGGGGGGAGGAGGAGGGGGGAGGAGGGGGAGGAGGGGGAGGAGGGGCGACGGCCGCCTCGGCGACGCTGCCGGGGTCGGGGCAACACACGCAGCACCAGCACCACCAGGCGGCGGCGCCGCCGCGGCGGCACGGCGGCCGGCGCGTGGACCGCCTGGACATCAACATCCAGATCGACGAGTCGTACTGCGTGGACGTCGGCGACGGCCTCAAGCGCTGGAAGTGCCGCATGTGCGACAAGTCGTACACGTCCAAGTACAACCTGGTCACGCACATCCTGGGCCACAACGGCATCAAGCCGCACGCCTGCCCCCACTGCGGCAAGCTGTTCAAGCAGCCCAGCCACCTGCAGACGCACCTGCTCACCCACCAGGGCACGCGGCCGCACAAGTGCGCCGTGTGCAAGAAGGGCTTCACGCAGACCAGCCACCTGAAGCGCCACATGCTGCAGCACACCGACGTGAAGCCCTACAGCTGCCGCTTCTGCCGCCGCGGGTTCGCGTACCCCAGCGAGCTGCGCTCCCACGAGGCGAAGCACGAGCGCGGCCGCTGCCACCTGTGCGCCCAGTGCGGCATGGAGTTCCCCACGTACGCGCACCTCAAGCGCCACCAGACCAGCCACCAGGGTCCCCACACCTTCCAGTGCACCGAGTGCAACAAGTCCTTCGCCTACCGCAGCCAGCTGCAGAACCACCTGCTGAAGCACCAGAGCCCGCGGCCCTACACCTGCTCACAATGCGGCCTGGAGTTCGTGCAGCTGCACCACCTGCGGCAGCATTCGCTCACCCATAAGGTACGGTCACTGCGCCGCCACCACCACCAACACTAAGACCACCACCACCACCAACACTAAGACCACCACCAACACCACCACTACCACCACCAACACTACTACTACCACCACCACCACTAACACCACCACCACTACTAAGACCACAACCACCACCAACACTAACACTAAGACCACAACCACCACTAAGACCACCACCACCACCACTAACACTAAGACCACCACCACCAACACTAAGACCACCACCAACACCACCACTACCACCACCAACACTACTACTACCACCACCACCACTAAGACGACCACCAACACCACTACATTAAGACCACCACCAACACTAAGACCACCACTAACACTAAGACCATCACTAACACTAAGACCACCACCACCACCACTAAGACCACCACCACCACCACTAAGACGACCACCAACACCACTAACATTAAGACCACCACCAACACTAAGACCACCACTAACACTAAGACCACCACCACCACCACTAACACTAAGACCACCACCACCACCAAGACCACCACCACCACCACTAAGACCACCACCACCACTAAGACCACTACTAACACTAAGACCACCACCACCACTAAGACCACCACCACCACTAGACCACCACCACCACTAAGACCACCACCACCACCACTAAGACCACCACCACCACCACTAAGACCACCACCACCACTAACACTAAGATCACCACCATTACCACCACCACTAGCACCACCATCAACACAACCATCACTAACACCACCAACAACACCACCACTAATACCACACTGCCGCTGACACCACCGCTAACACCACACTGCCGCTGACACCACCGCTAACACCACACTGCCGCTGACACCACCGCTAACACCACTAACACCACTAATACCACACCACCACCACCACCATTGAGCAGCGAAAAAACAATGGGCCTCATTCACAAACCGCTCTTAAGAACAAATGTGTTCTTAAGTCCTAATTACAAAGATTTTACGAAGATTGTGGCATTCATGAATGTTTTTCTTACCAGGATCTTTCTTAGGTAAGAACAAATCCTACGAACACTCAGGAGTACTCTTAAGCACATTTCAGTGCTGACATGTTGGCATGGCTCTGTTGTCTTCTTTTTTTAAGTTCAATAAAATATATCATATGTCATATTTATGTATTTATTTATTCATTTCATGTTTTTTTTCATTTTAATTACATTTAATGTGCCGAATCTGACGTAGGGTCTTAGAAATCTTCTTAAGGAGGACTTAAGAAAGAATCTAAGAAGATTCTTAAGACGATAGTGGTGAATGAGGCCCAATGACTTCACAAATAAACCATTAGAAAGTAAGAGGTTGTGACGTTTGAACGACTGATGAAAAGGCCGTTCCCCTTGCGTTGTCCAAACCGCACCCCCGTCTCCCATCTCTCTGTCCCAAAACCGAGATCTGAGGGGGACCCGCAGGCAGAACGCACACATGCACATCTGCAGGCAGGCGTCCGGCCAATGAAACGGCAGGTTGCATGTCTCCATGCCAAGCCGGCTTCCCCATCGCCCAATCACGATAAACAAAGCAGACTGTAAGAGTACTTCCCACCGAGTTCATTAGAGAGCGTAGCTTGATGCCATTCTGGTGAGCTTCATTCATGTAAACAAACCATGGTGCTTGAATCCTCCTCTGCCGCGTCGAAGCCCTCTGCTTCGTAATGCAGTGTTACAATCATTGATTTGGCCAGTGATCATATTTGACTGCAGGCTAGAGAGATGATTGCTGCGTCTGCACTGTGGCGACTTCGTCTGCACAGTGCGGAGCAAGTCATATTTATTCGGATAAAGTAGAGCGTAACTAAATTAAGTGTCCCCCCCCCCCCCCCCCCCCCCCCCTCCAGCTGTGGGAATTGTCTTAGTTTCTTCAGATTACAGGGTTTTTTTTTTTTTTTTTTGTAGGTTTCTTTGGACTAGAGGGTGTGTGTGTTTTATATAAGGATGATTTATTGACGAGTTATCCACACACACATACACACAGAAAACACATTGTTTGTTTTCTGATTCATTGATTACATTACTTAACATGACACCGGTATCTTAATCTTAAAATTACCTGAAATTGTACCCAATTTGATTAAGCAGGTTTTTGATACACAAGATTTGACTCTACGTAAAATGTAATATTATATATATATAAATATTTTAGCTGTCAGGATTGTGATTGATTATAATATGCGAATGCCCATGTTATAAATGGATTATCTGTGTTTAGAAATGTAATTGTGATCTGTTTAATGTGATCAAAACAGCAAATGAGTGGTTTTAACCGGTGGCATTATATTTGCACGATAGGCAGACTAAACAGGAAGTGCAGTGCGCCTGGTGAGAATAATTTATTTGCGGGTGTACGTGCGGCCCACCCCTCATTCCTGCTCACTGCGCCCTCTGGCGGCCACGGACAGGACTGCAGGGGACAGGGAGCATGTACACACAGGCTGGGTGCTGTATGCCCTACAACTCAATACAACACACACACACACACAATTATACACACACACACACAAGTATACACACATTACACATATACACACACACACACACACGCACATAATTATACACACACATTTATTCATTTAATTTCTTTTGGTGGACTGATGTTTTTCTACGTAGCATTTTAAATTGTTTTTAAATCCTTAACCGTTTCCTGAACAACTGACCGCAGTATATTGCTGTAGCTTGTCAGTGGTGTACCTTTCTTAAAGGAGTCACAGGCACAGCACAAAGGCAGGAAGTACAGGGCAGTAATAAGAATTAAAGGGAATACATACTTAAAATAAAATGATAGGGTGACCCCGAATAGTCGAATAGTCGACGATTCGACGATTCGATCGAAGGAGTCTGATTCGACTGCCAATCTCATAGTCGAATCGTCGGCAAAACACAGGATCATTCGTCAAAACGGCTGTATTGACGCGCGCCGTTCGGCGGCGGTGTGCACCGCCAATGTCGCAAATGACAATATGGATCAATGAGCAAAAAAAAAGAAAAAAACATGATTCGACGATCAGTCGACTATAGGCAAGACTTGACGAATCGGATTCAACTATGTACATTCTTAGTCGGGGACACCCCAAACGTTTAGAAAAACAAATTGCAAATGAAATGCGAAAATATGCAAACGTTTAAATAAAAAGTCAACAAATAAAGATATCTAAATGCATGGTGTGAGTAGAAATGTAAACGTAGATTACCGAGGTAAACATAATTGACTGTACTGATATGATCAGAACCAAAGCGCTCACCGCTGTCCGTTGTTTCCGTGTTTTCTCCCCAGGGGATGAAGGGACACAAGTGTGACGTGTGTTCCCGCGAGTTCACGCTGTCCGCCAACCTGAAGCGCCACATGCTGATCCACAACAGCATCCGGCCCTTCCAGTGCCACGTCTGCTTCAAGAGCTTCATCCAGAAGCAGACCCTCAAAACCCACATGATCGTTCACCTGCCTGTCAAGCCCTTCAAGTGCAAGGTGAGCCCGGACGCACGCCTGATGTACAGATGGGCTCTTAGACTGAAGTAGTAATGCCACACTGTAGAAATACGCTGTTACGAGTAAAAGTCCTGCATTGAAAATGTTACTTAAGTAAAAGTAGAAAGGTATTGGGGTCAAAATATACTTAAAGTACCAAAAGTAACAGTAGTCATTATGCAGAATGGCCCATTTCAGAATAATCTATATTATTGGATTATGTTTATGGATGCATAAATGTGTTCATTGCTTTACTGTTGCAGCTGGTAAATGTGGAGCTAATTGAATGTATTATTATATATATATATAGATATATATTTTATATATGACTTAACATACTGCTGGGACACCCTAACCACTAGACCATCATGTCCGCTGTGCTGTCTTTAGGATCGTGTTTGCAGGGTAGTGTAGCGGCTAGGGCAGTGTGGTTCCCGTTGTTTTTTGACCCCTGACCCCATTTTTCGATACCCCAAACATATTATTACGACCCCAACTTCTTACATTTTATTGTGTATCTGCTTGCCTGCACATTGTTTTAACCCCATCATCATCATCTGCCTGTAATGTCATCATGTGTAGTAAGCAGTAGTTTGCTTATGGCTACAAATCATTAGTTGGTATATATATATATATATATATATCATCAAATATCTATAGCTTATAAGTCAGCAATCCCCTGGGACCCCTTTACGCATATCAGGCGACCCCCAAGCGGGGTCCCGGACCCCGAGGTTGGGAACCCCTGGGCTAGGGGTGTAGGACTCCCAGCAGAACAGGTTCTGGGTTTGATTCTCAAACATCCTCGGCTGAACATTGTAGGCGTCCTTAAGCGACACGCCCCTAAGCCTCCTTCTTATTTAATGACGTGTGTCTGATTTCACTGTCAGTCACTTTGGAAAAAGCTGTGTAGTTTCACAAGGAAACACCCACTGACCTGCAGCTGCTTCTGTTGTTCCCGTCAGCTTGTTGTCGCTTTTTGCTTGCGGCGTCCCAGATTGAAAGACAACACAATCAAATGCTCGTCATGGCCACACTGATTTATTCAAAAGAATTGAATTAATTCTGAAATCTTGAAAAGTGGCGCCTTCAAAATGTTTTCGGAAAAAAGACGATAAACAAGAAACGGGGCTAATCGCTATTTTGTTTTTGTTTTTTCTCTCTCTCCTTTTTTTCCTTTATTGATTCACCCTTTAGGTGTGCGGCAAGTCCTTCAACCGAATGTACAACCTGCTGGGCCACATGCACCTCCATGCGGGCAGCAAGCCCTTTAAGTGCCCCTACTGCACCAGTAAGTTCAACCTGAAGGGCAACCTGAGTCGGCACATGAAGGTCAAGCACGGCATGGACGTCTCCCCCGAGGGACAAGGTGAGGCCCCGGGACCCAGATGTACAGTATGGAGCAAAACTTTATTTAAAAAAAACAACAACTTCATGAACAGAACTGTTTGTACGTGTGTGTGGAGTGTGAGTATAGCCTTAACTTTATTCGTCAGCAGAACTGTATGGAGCGACGCTTTATTTATTTGCCGAACCGTATGGAGCGACGCTTTATTCCTTATACGGGTAAACCATAAACGGATTATACCAAGAGTGCGCGAAAATGACCCGGATGCCGATTGGCTGATACAGTTGCTTACTTGACCATGTCAAATAACGTCAAGATTTGCAAATCACGTAGAGCAGAGAGAGAAAGAACAAAGACTAGCAGTCATCAGTCAACCAAAAAAGGGAGATGGGGAGATTACTGACACAGTCGTGTGTGTGTGTGTGTGTGTGTGTGTGTGTGTGTGTGTGTGTGTGTGTGTGTGTGTGCGTGTGTGTATGCGTGTGTGTATGCGTGTGTGTTGTGCGTGTGTTGCGCCCGTTGTGCGCTTGGAAGAGCCCGGCTATAAACATTAAGCCCCGACCAGACATGATGTTAACAGAGCCGTGTTTGGTGCCATGCTAGAATGAATAACAAACACAACCGCAGCCGACTTCCGTTAAAGGAGAGGGGCGTGACGGAGGCGGGGGGGCGGGGGGGGGGATATGTAGCGGTGAGGGTGTTTGACTCTCAGCAGGTTTAAACCACATGTCCACACCACAAGCCTAAGCTGTAGGCGTCCTCGAACAGATGCCCTAACCCCGACCCGCTCATGACCCGTATCCAGTTCCCCTGTGAGTTGCATGCATTGGGTAAAAGCAGCTTCTGAATGACTGAACAGTCATTCGTTGTTATTGCATCATCAGAGCGCATGGAAATATGAATTAAAACCAATAAAAAAAAAAAAAAGTGTGTTCCTGTGTGAAAAGCAGCCGTTAAGATACGGTCACAGTCGGTGAATTCTTTAGATTTGTCATTTTTTTTTCGGTAGATTACGGTTACCTGGCGGCAACGCAAATCCTTCCTCCAAAAAACAGTTTCATTTCATATATACGGACCTTACGCTGTGTCCGAGTTGTACTGACGCGAGAACGTGACGTCACTTCCTGGGTCGTACCACTTATAGCGTTCCATTTGTCTTTGGACGTTACGAGTCGGAGAGAACGCGGACGCCACCGGTGTAGCAGCTGCAATGTGATACGCAATGTGATATGTTTTTAGCCACATTAGCCTATTTAGCAAACCAGTTCGAAAACAAAGCTTTACATTGTACTGCACGCACAGCAAAACAGTGCAATGCGTAAATTGGTGACCGGACTAAAGCAGCAATGTAAACAAGTGTGTAAGAGCATTTAAATTAAACATTAAAACGACCCACGTAGTACAAATACAAAGAAAATACAACTTAGTGAACTATGGGCGCAGCCGTCTTCGTTTTCCAAGTCGTATGTTCCGCTTCGTTCAACTCGGTGTACTCTGGAGGACGCCGAGTTGGACGGCGTATATTACGACCACAAGGGGGCGTGTCTCGGTAAATGTCGCGAGATAGCTGCGAGATTTACCGCTTTCCAACTCGGGCGACGAGCATAGCCGTGGGAAGTGGGGGTGCTGGGGGTGCGGCAGCACCCCCTGCAGGAAACGATCCAAAAAAAAAGAAAGAAACAAAAAGAAGAAGCTCTCCGTCCCCCTGTCTATTACGCACTAAAAAAATGTTACATTAAACCTGGGAGATCTAAACAAAAAAAAAAAAAAAAATTAACAAAATAAATCTGAGGGAGATATCCTATGACGGTAAGCTTTATGGTACGACAAATTATTTGTCGCACCATAAAGCTTAGCGTCACTCACTGTAATATTCGTCTACTTAATATTATATTAAGTAGCCGAATATTACCTATGAACCTATGGATTTTGCGTTGTGTAGGCCTATGTTATGCATATGTTTTGAGTCAATGTGTTCTGTCTAATATGCTGTGCGATAGGGTTGTCTTTAGACTGTTTTGACGCGCATGTCAGAAGCGTCAATAATTATTACGTTTTATTTATGTTGGTGTTCAACAGTTTTATATTTCTCGTGTTCACCGTCGATTTCGGTGCAAGGCTATACGGCAACATTTGTTACCTTACTATTGTAGCGTCCGATAGCAGACGGTTACTTTGTTTGCGAACTATCAATCTGCGGTTTTTGTCGCATTTTTTTGTAGTGTAGCCATAATGTTCTTGACAGTGATGTATGCCTGTGCTGTGTGCCATGCAATGCCAGTATGCTGTACATTAACAGAGAAAGGCGTTTCAATGAAATACAATAACTTTTTTTTACCATTTCAATAAAGTCTATTTTTATGGGTGTCCCCCCCCCCCCCCCCCCCCCAACTACAGCACCCCCAACCAAAACTCACTTCCCACGGCCCTGGCGACGAGTTTACGAGACAAACGGAACGCAGCATTAGTCACCTAGCGGCCATCTTGGTTCTAAAAAAAAAACAGCTACCGTTTAGAACCAAGATGGCCGCTAAGCGGACAGTAGAGCTGTGTCCCAATTCAGGGGCTGCATGCTTCGAAGTACGCATTCGAAGGCCGATTACGTCACAACGCGGCGCGAAGGCCGTCCCAATTCGAAGGCTCCTTCAAATGCGTCCTTCAAATGCGTACTTCTTTTCCCTCCTTTTGGAGGACGCACCGCGACTATCCTTCGCGGCCTCGCATATCCCAAAATCCTTTGCGCGCCGCTTTTCAGTGCCGGGAAAGTTACAATGGTGACGCCAAGCAGCGATGAATTTATATTTAAATGTAATAAGTATTGGGTTTATATTTAATTACTTTTACTTCTATGACTTATACTTTTACTAATTACTTATATTTTATTACTTTTAGTATCCCTGCTTTATTTCCAGACTGTAAAACTGCAAACTCTAGTGAAACGATTGGATTGAATAAAGAGCTACGTTTAGGATTATCACTATTATATGTTATACTTATTATTATTATTATCGTTATTATTATTATTATTATTATTATTATTATTATTATTATTATTATTATTATTATTATTATTATTATTATCATTATTATTATTATCATTATTATCATTATTATCATTATTATGATCATTTTTTGCTTTATTAGAACCCTTCCGTCTGTTTTTCAACTGACGACAAACTGACGTAACTACGTTACTACCAACTGACGGCCGGTGACGCAACCAGGGAATGCTTCGAAGGCTAGACCATAGGCTAGAGAGCGTCTCATTTAACAGCGGTTGATGCGGCCTCAGAAGGTCCCTCAGAAGGTCCCTCAGAAGTACGCAGCCTTCGAAGGCCGCGAAGGCCGCGTACTTCGAAGCATGCAGCCCCTGAATTGGGACACAGCTTAGGTCTCTCTCGCTGTGCTTGTTCACCAACCGTCCGTCTCTCCCTCCCTTTTTTTCCAGAAGGCCTTCCTGAGATGGAGGGCCAGTCGGATTACGAAGGTCAAAACTTCAACTTCACGTCGCCAGACAATATGGACAATGGCGGCTCCCAAAACCTCACTAAACTCACGACGGCAAACATGGACGACATGGAGGAGTATTACAACTTTGGGAAGGACACCAGCAGCTACACTACGCCGTGACTGGTGACGAACTAGGAAAGAAACTCTTGGGTGTGTTTTTATTTTGACTTCTTCCCAGGGCAGAAAAAAAAGTACTTAAGTCGCTGTCCGGGTGCGTTGGAAGAAACTGGAGTGCTTTTATTTTTTAGTTTGCCATTTTGGCATCCGGGAGCCAGAACGGTTGAACTCTGAGGCCGGGATCGGCGATGCACTTGGACTAAAAAGACGTTGTTTTCACTCCGGCGCCTGTAGCGCCGCGCCGCAGAGACTGTCGCGGCGCGGGTGCGGCGGCGGCGCGGGGGGGGGCGCTCCTCCTCCTCCTCGTCGGAGGCGACCGCTCTCTACCGACTCAAAAAAACGAAACAAAAAAAAAACATTCGGGGCGTGAATCGCCAGATCTCTATGTTGTGTGTATGTGTCAGTTATTTAACAAACAAACAAACAAAAAATAAAAGACAGTGCAGCCATCGCGGTTTCATTTGATGTGCTAGAGATTTTTGTTTACCATTACGTCATTCACAGGAGAAAAAAAAAAAAAAGTAAGCCCTTATATATTTTTACTGAAAGTGCCAGACGGATATGTTTGCAACTAAAACTTTCATAGTGTCGGGTCTATTTACTCACTGTATATCGAGCGTTTGATACATAGTCACAACATATTGATAGGATTCAATATTCATACTAAACGATTCTAATAGTAGTGACCTGTTCCTAGCCAATCTTCGGTCAGAACAAATTGGTATTAAAAGGTGTGTGTGCGTGCGCGTGTGTGTGTGTGTAAATGGGAGGGCCATGTGTGTGTGTGTGTGTGTGTGTGTGTGTGTGTGTGTGTGTGTGTGTGAATGGGAGGTCTGAGGACTGTGTGTGTGTGTGTGTGTGTGAATGGGAGGTCTGAGGGCCGTGTGTGTGTGTGTGTGTGTGTGTGTGTGAATGGGAGGTCTGAGGGCCATGTGTGTGTGTGTGTGAATGGGAGGTCTGAGGGCCATGTGTGTGTGTTGTGTGCGTGCATGTGTGTGTGTGCATGTGCGTGCATGTGTGTGCGTGTGTGTGCGTGCGCGCGAACACACAACACCTTGTGAGCGGATTTCGTCCGAGCACAACTAATACCAAAGTTACGACTTCACCGTTTGGGTTGGTTGTTGTGGCTGAGCGACGGTTCGCCCTCTGACTGTACATAAGAGTATGCAGTGTTCAGTGTGTTAATCCACCATTTTCTTTTGTTTTTTTTCATTCACAGAGTTTAGCTTTACATGACTCATCCATACCTGTAGTGGACATACCTGTTTTTTAGAACTGAATAGTTATCCAGTGAACAGTACAATGCACTTTTCATGAAAGGTTTGTTTTTCTCTGAAGGCCGTCTTCAGTAGGGCTTGTGCATCGCGGCGTCGCATCGCAATGACCACTTCCTTTTCGGAAGCACAGGAGCAACGTTGGTCATTATGTTGTCTTTTTTTTTGGTCGTTGTTTTGCAATTCATTGTGAAATGATTTGTCATTATGGGGGAAGACATTGTTGTGTTTGAAACCGCCGCAGCGTTTCTCATGCAAGACGTGGCGAAGTTACAGGCCTAGGTTACGGCAGACGTTGCGTGAGGATTTCGCAGTACAGAGTCCTCTCAATATGGCGGAGTATCGCCAATAAAACCCCCATGATGCACTCTGATGTACAAGCCCTATTAGTAAAAAACAAATTTAAAAAAAAGAAGAGAAAAAGAAAAATGAAAACCGTATCTGCCTCAAGGAGACGGGGATAAAAAGGTATTTTGAGCGGGAATCGGCTCTAGGTTTATTGTAACTCGTAGTTTCAGTTAAATGAAGTGCTGCGTTCAAATCACTTTCACTTGAATCAATTCCGGTATTTTCTTTTGCCAAACGAACAGCAGAGGGTAGGAATGAAGGTGGTGGTGGTGACGTAACCTTGTCTCAGTGGAGATGTGGGGTCTCCTACGCAGGAGAGATGGGGAGACTGTGACTGGACGGTTCCTGGCACCTGTTATTTTTGAATTGATTGAATTGAAAGCCGCTAGATGGCGCTGGTGCTGTGGTTCATAGTTTTTGTTTTGGGGGGAAGTGGGCTCCCCCCCCCCCCCCCCCCCTGGCCTGCCATGCAGGTCAGCCTCCTCCTCGGTATGCACACTACAGACGGACGCCGAGATGCTCGGCTGGTTCATTTACATTTTGGAATGAGGAATATCAAAGTGAGGCCTCATGGACAACCATGGTTTATGTAATAAAGGTTCTCTAGTTGAAATGATGAGGGCTTGTGTGTTTTTAATCTTTCACCGTTTAAACCTCTTTGAGTCGCAAACTAACAACTAACACTGCCCTGAGACGAGACGGTGGCCCTCACGCATCTTGACCTGAACTGTCAAGAAATGTCTTTCATTGGGTGATTTAACAATTCAATGTTTCGGTTATACTTACTATTATGCTAATCCCAAGTTAAATTAGTTTTGCTTAATGCTAGGCTAGGAAATCCTATGCATTGTCATCAGTCTCAAAAACATTGGACATTAGTAATGAATAAAAAAGGCTAGTGTTATATCTATTGATTTTCAATATTGATTATGATCTACTCTAGAAAACAGAACCTCCCTCCTCTATCCTATTTTGTCACATTTAATAGACTCTTTCCACAGACCTTCGTAGGACAAACACAGGTGTCACATAACACTAAGTACGGTGTCTGCACTTTTTTATGTCTAGACTAAACTGGTGACCCCCAGGACACACATGGACCATGTGACCTGGGACATAAAAGTAGCAGATCCATCCATTAGTGCTATAAGCAACGCCTGTGTTTGTCCAACGATGACACCTCTGAAAAGTGTCTATTGGCTCTGCACTAGTCCCACAAATCAGACTGCTGGGATCCCAGACTGGCTCTGCACTAACCATGATGACCTATTTGGAAGAACAGCTACCGCATGGTGCCAGAATGGCTGGAAACAAGCATAGAAATCTGTTATGGTTAATGGTGAACTTGCTTGGTGTTAAGAGTAATCCAATAAAAAGCACTAAGTATGATTTAGTCCCCACTCACTTTGTTTCTCCCAGTACTTTGCCAGCTGTTCTGTCTGAACGGTCTCTTTAAGGCTGAGCCGTGTAATATGGGATTTTAGTCACTGGAAACCCCAGAAACTAGCAAGTTCGCTGTGGTCTTGACTGTAACCAATCATCTTTTAAAACATCAGACAGACAGCCAATCAAGATAAGATATTACTTTATTTATCCCGAGGGACATGTTGGGCATCATGCCAGATATGCTCCACGACCGGGTGAAAATAACTTCTTTTTTTAAAAATTGTATTTATTTAACTGGTGGACTTGACAGTAGCCTAAAAAATATGACACTGTAAACATAATCACATTAAGTCATTTCACATTGCTGGCTCCCAATAATAATGAACCATCAGTAGGTCTAGTGTATATTCATTGGGAGACTAATCTTTACTCCCATCAAATGAGTCTGGAAGCCTATCTGCCACAAACCGTTTCCATACCAGTCACGATGATCATGGTCATGATGATCATGGTCGTCATGATATGCACAATAACAACCGCTTTAATTAGTAACCTAGACTCCCCTTTCTGAAAGCTTTGCCACAAACAAGTCTCTCGGACACTCTCTGCTGGCAAGTTGCAGAATTGAAACAATGTTATGCACATAAATGTCTTCATTGGTCTTATCAAGTAAAATGTGTATTTGGTATAATATTGAATGCATGTTTAACTTGCAAACAGTATTATAGTAACATAATATATGAAAATTGTGATCACTCGTAAATATTACCTTCACTTATTTTTTACCGGTCTATATAACTTTAGACTGGTCTATATAATATGTATATATCAGTGTGTAGCAATAAGTTATACACAGATACAAAGAGTAGTGCAATACAAAAAAAATTGATCCATGGCAATTGGAGAAGAGGCACATATTGCATGAAGTCAAGTGCTCATTGATAAACCCGGGTTTCGTATTGAAAGCGGATGTGCTCTACTCTAAGCTTTGGTGTGAAACGGCCTTAACATGGCACACAAAATATAGCATCTTTTTGTTCTTGAAATTGTCTAGAAAGGCACATAAAAGGGCTTAAAAGTGACAAAACGGAGGTCTGTCTCTGACTTGGGGTCTCCGGTGGTCTCACTTCCCCAGAGACTTGTCCAGGTGGGTCTTAATGGCATCCAGGAAGTCTGAGGTCGTCACGTAGTGTTCGTTCACCTTGCAGCTGGGAAGACACAGTGGGGATCATTATAGATGACTAATCTAACCCCAACCGAAATATAACAACTGAACCCCCGACCCCCAAACCACACCCCACAAAACCTATGCCCCGACTCCCAAACCATATATATATAAAAATCAAAATACACATGATGAAAACCTACTTGGCCAAACCATGGATGCAGCCCGCCAGGTCCTTGGTCATCACGCCGTTCTCCACAGTCTCCACACAAACCCTCTCCAGAGTCTGACAGAATCTACAGGACAACAGACAGCAGGTCAACATCAGCGGGGTCAGAGGGTGAAGGGAGGTATGGCGACGTGATGTAGTCGCTAATGTGTATTAGGGGTGGGTGGAGAAAAAAATACTTTAATCGCACATGCCTAAATCGTTTTAAACAGTGTTATTGTTTTCACATTAAATGCATAAAAGAAGCACACTACATCAACAGTAGCATGTCACCTTCCCTTAAACCGCCCCAGTATAGAAATGACGCTGCTGAAATAAAAGTCATAAAAGACTGACTGACATGTGCTGTGCATTGTTTTGTCTCTAGAAGTGTACAATTCAACTTTTTCCCATGTGTTAAAAAAGTAGACAAAAATAAGCCATAAATCGTAATACTCAAAAATCCCAGTACAATATCGAATCGCCACCCAAGTATGGTGATAGTATGGAACCGGGAGATGAGCGTATGGTCCCAGCCCTGGTAGGTACAATATGGTGTGTTACTTGATCAGATCCGGGTTTCCGTCCAGTTTGCCTCGGTGCTCCAGGCCTCTGGTCCACGCGAAGATGCTGGCAACGGGGTTGGTGCTCGTTGGTTTGCCCTAGGTACCAAAGGCAGGAATATATATCAATACCAGTTACTTTAAATGTATAACCGTAACCCACCACTTCATGCTGGTTATTCTTCTAGTAGTTACAGTATAGCCCCGTCTCTGATCCAACCCGTGTTGTCAACAGACAAGTACTGTACATAATAATAGGACTCTACATTGTCTTAATCCACCCTTTTTTTCACAAAATATTGCCTACACAATTACATTACAGCTATCCATCCAATGTCCCATAGAGAATACATTTTTCTTATTTGATTCATGGTTGTCTAATACTTTGGTACTGTGTCTAAAAGATAGTTAGAAACTAGTAACCCCACACCGTTTATGAAAACATAATATCATATTGTGATATTACACAATTGGTGGGTGTTCATTTCCAAGGCATCTGACATGGGTTTAGTGTCAGGGTTAGAGGGTAAGATCAAAGGTAGGGATAGGGTTAAGTGTTAGGGTTAGCGTTAGGGTTTTTGTGCTAGGTTTAGGCTCAGGGTTTAGGTTCAGGCTCAGGGTGAGCCGTTAGTCTTCTTACCCGCTGGTGTTCCCGGAAGTGTCTGGTCACGGTGCCGTGGGCCGCCTCCGCCTCGATGGTCTTCCCATCGGGACACACCAGCACCGACGTCATCAGACCCAATGAACCGAAGCCTGAGCGCACGCACGCACACACACGCACACGCACACACTTTATTTTTACCATCCCACTTTCTGCAAGATCCATTTTTGATATATAAAGAAAACACATTGCACATAATTGAAACACTGCCCCTGGTGGCCACCTGAACAAGCAACAGGATATCAGGGCACTATTGAGCCTTGCACAGGTGCCAGCAATTAACACAAAAGTTTGCATGAACACAGAGAACATGAGGCCATGCTTGCTTTGCAAGCGTCCAAATTGCGTCCAATAAGGTAATTAAAAAATGAAACTGACAACTGTGCTTGCATGACTGCATTTCGGAACAACAAGCCGTAACGCTGTTGAAATCCTTTTCATAACAAACCTCTGATTGGCACCAGTTGTGAAAAAACAGGTTTTGATATCATCTGTATGTAACAAGATGAATTCTCCAAAGTTCAAACTGACAACCAATTTCTTGCTTGTAATCCTACCATTGCGACGCAGGAGAAGAACACCCTACCCTGAGCCAAGATGTCCGACTGCACGTCTCCGTCGTAGTTCTTGCAGGCCCAGACGAAGCCCCCGGACGACTTCAGCATCTGGGCCACCATGTCGTCGATGAGCCGGTGCTCGTACCAGATCTTCAGCTTGTCAAACTCTGGCTTGTATTTTCTGGGAAAAGGTGGGAGAATACATTGAAGGTGCAGTATGTAGGAGTTAGCGGCATCTAGCGTTGAGGTTGCAGATTGCAACCAACTGAATATTTCCCCCTCACCCCTCCCTTTCCCAATGACGTAGGAGGAGCTACGGTGGCCTGTACTGGCCAGTAAGGTGCCAGTAGGTACTGTATTTAGTTATTTAGTCGGTAAAACTATAGGTTATCTTACAAGTAAGATAGCGATTCTGATTAAAAATTTAAATTGCGTCCTCTCTAGAGCCGTTTGTCCGTTCTGGCCTACTGTAGAAACATGGCGGTGCAACATGGCGGGCTCCGTGGAAGAGGACCCGCTCCCTATGTAGATATAAAGGGCTCATTCTAGGGTAACGAAAAAACGATTCTTATTTTCATAGGATTATACACCAAATAAAACATACTATATTAATGCATCACTTTGACATTGTGAGTCGCGGTAGGCAAGGACTTAGGATGTTGAATACAACCGCATGGAGGTTGCTGAACAGTAGTCGCAAAATAAATAATCTTCGACTAAGAACCATTTTATGTCTCAAGCCATGTCATTCAACTGGACCCTGAACATAACCATCCATTTCTTCAAACCTTCGCTTACTTCTCAAAGACTTCCTCGAAGATGTCTTTGAAGCGGCCATCGTAGGCCTTCAGTATGGTGTTCTTGGTACTCATGTAGAGGGGCCACTTCTTCTGGATGGCATACTGGAAGCAGCTGTGAGCGAACCCAGTGATGGACTACACACACACACACGGAAAAGCAGAAGCAAGAGGTAAAGAAAAAAAAAGAAAAGAAAAAAACCCAGAAGAAAGCAACTTGGGGAAATTGCTGCAGTGAGAAAGTGTGTACAAAGTGCAGGTGGAAAAGTGGAAACAGTGGGATTAGGAGAATGGTCCTGATAGACTAATCCAGTGCTGACCTCGTCGGTGTTGTACATTCCCATTCCACAGCCTCCAGAGGGGAAGTCGTACACCTCCCACTGCTTCTCCTTCCCCCCGTCCGCTGGGATGAACACGATCTGGAACTTGCCGGGCCTGTCGATGACAAAGTCCGTGGCCCTGTACTGGGACACAAGAACCAAGAAGGTCCGTCTGAATTGTATTTGATTGAATTTAGACATTTTCGGTTGTCTGCGCAATTCCGGTGTCCATCATTACCTGATCCCCGAACGCGTGTCTGCCAATGGTGATGGGCTGCGTCCAACCAGGAACCAGGCGGGGGATGTTCTTGCAGATGATTGGCTCGCGGAACACGGTGCCGTCCAGGATGTTGCGGATGGTGCCGTTTGGGCTCTTCCACATCTTCTTCAGCTTGAACTCTGAGGGAAACATCCAGCAGCAGCACTTGAACGTGGCCACACATGGCTTGTGGACATCAGTCACGACTTACGTTGCTAAAATTCATAGTATAATAATAACATTTTCAGTTGGTGCACCAGTGATGATAATCTAGTGCATGTTTGGTCCATTATTGGAATTGTACCGTGTATATATTATACATGTATACATGCATTACAATATGTAAATACATGTAAATAACTGATGAGTACTTGCTCACTAATGATGGACTAATGCTTAATAACTAATGCCATGCTACACTACAAACTAGTGAGGAGTGCAATGGGCGCCATAACGGTGTTTGTGTTTGGTATCTGACCACTTTGGCACTTATCGCGTTCATGGTTGGTGTTCTACTTTGTCTCTGTATTGAATATCCCGTCTGTAACTTTGTGCTGTATTGTTGCTTTCTTGACAAAGTCTCTCTTGAGAATGAGACCCCCATGTCTCAACGAGACTTGACTAAAAATAGGTAAAATCTTTTTCTTTTTTTTTAAATGGACGGACTTAATGGTAGCATAACAATCGTGGTGGCGTGCGGAGGTGCTGGCTAGGTGAGTAGGCTGGTAGCCGTATTATAGAGCGGCTAGCAACGGCCGGGGGCGTACCCTCCACCCTGCCCTCGTCCGGCGTGATGGTGGCGCACTTGACCGCCACGTTGTACTTCATGGTGGCCAGGGCAGAGTCCACGGTGACCTGGTCGTCCGTCTGGTCTCGGTACGGCAGGCCCAGGTCAAAGTACTTCAAGTCCAGCTCCACATTGGGCAGGATGAGCTGTGTGCACGGATGAGATTTATGATTTTGCACTTCAAGTCGCGCACAATTATAATACACACTGACCCACATTGCAGTCCCAGACTTTATTAGCCTATAGTGCAGCGCCGTCATGACCCTGTCTGAACGCAAGCCTGTGTGACCCATTTTGATTACATTTTGATTACAAAGTCCATCTAATTGTACGGAGGCAATTGCACCTAATATTCACCCGGTAATAAAAAATGTCCCAACGGACGATATTTCACAACGGCTAGCCTATAAAAACGCTTATAAAAATATAAAAATTGTAGGAAGCTGATTGCTTCCTACAACAAGTGGGTGCTACACACTGGTAGTGGATAAGGTGTCATATCCCCCCCCCCCACACACACACACACACACTATGTAAAGCGCTTTGGGTGTCTTGAAAAGCGCTATATAAATGCAATTAATTAATTATTAATTAATAACAAGGTAACAATAGTCGGGCGGTAAACCTTCTCCTTGATGAACTCCCAGATGATGCGGGTCATCTCGTCTCCGTCCATCTCCACCACAGGGTTGTTCACCTTGATACGCTTGGTGGCATCTGCAACCAATTCAATTCAAAAAAATACATTAATTTCTGTCCTTTCAAAATAAAGGTTTCCTGGAGAATGCATGGTCCCTGCAACAACAAGGAGGGCCTACCAAATGGGGACTGGCTAAATTGGGGTTCACTTAATTGGCGTAGGACCACCTCAGCTTTGCTTGTGGTTCTGTTCAACTGGCCCACTTTGAGAAAAACATTCAACCTGGCCCATGTTTCACCATGTCTCCCTATGTCCAGATAACGTGAAGGAAGGTCAGCTGGGTCTAAATATTTGGTGAGCTGCCCACCTGCTGCCCATGCTGTTTACCGTCGGCAGTACCTTGCACTGTGTGTGTGTGTGTGTGTGTGTGTGTGTGTGTGTGTGTGTGTGTGTGTGTGTGTGTGGGTGGGTGGGTGGGTGGTGGGGCATGACTTGTCGGCATGGTCGACAAATCAACAGTTAAGTACGTCAACGTGAACGGTGATTTTGGACCCGACCGACCCATTCAATCAAGCGAGAGAAAACGGTTGACTTAAATCCCGACGCTGACCCATTATTACACCATCTCGTATTTTAACACTCCCTTCTCCTTAGTTACGCACCTTGGTTACGCACCTGGTTACAAGAAAACGTCCGGGCTAAATAATGTATTACTCGTATGTGTAATACATGTTAGTAAATGTATTACAAGTCACTCGACGACTCACAGTTTCTGCGCTGCTGGTTCTGGTCCCGGTTCTGGTCCCGGTGGCGGGTCCCGGGGGCCGCCAGCACCACAGCGGGGGTCCTGCCGGACACGGCGGCTCTGGACACGGCAGCCAGACATCTCATGTACCCTGCTGCCATGTTGCTTTCAGTTGTGAGTGAGTGAGTGGGTGAGCGAGTAAGTGAATGAATGAGAGCCGGTTCGGTTCGGTTGACGTATGATGACGGACGATGACGACGTTCCAGTGTTTCTCTCTCTACGCGGAAACTCCTGGCGACCAATCAGATGGACGTACGAGAATCAATGGGATTTCGACATCCAGGCGTGGAGCACGCACACACACCCACACACACTCACTGGTTGACTCTTCTGTACCTGAAACTTATTTTGATTCAATTCATTGTAAGAGGAAGAAAAAATAATACATTTTAGTTGGATTGGAATGTCAGTGATTTTTTTTTAATTATTGCTGTTATTAATTGAATCAACAATCAGGTGCTAATAGGCCTTATCAGGTATAACAAACCAATACTTCTTATGTTGTTTAACTCACAACTGTACTGCTGCCACACACACACACACACACACACACACACACACACACACACACACACACACACACACACACACACACACACACACACACACACACACACACACACACACACACACACACACACACACACACACACACACACAGTGGTGTGCGAGCTCATTGACTTGCACATTTTGAGAATATATTGATGTTTTGTAGTCAGAGGACGCCAGAGACGCCACTCCAATGTAAAAATAATCCCTTTAATGTCAAAAACTGAAAGGTTCAGCAGCCTGTTGGTGTGCAACAGGCACAGCATCAGTAAACCATCACCTGTTGATTTGACATATGCCAAACCAGACATTACAATTTAACTATCCAAACGCTAGGCACTGCATTATCTGTCTTTGAACAGAGGAAAGGTAGAAAATCAACGACAAAGGGACAGAGGGAAGGGAGAACTGCAAAGACACCACATTTTAGTACATAAATTAAAATAATTAAAACAAAACACACAAAACAATCAAATGATAAGCACCTCAACGCACCCTATGCCATAATCTGGAATTACCATTTAAGATCACAACTTGTATAAGGCCATATATTAAGTATTGAACCCGTTTTCTCAAGTACGTCCAGAAAATAAACCAAAACAATCTTTTTCTGCTGTGCTGGAAGATGTCATTTTCATCACAACTGTAAGTGGTCTCCATTTTGAATAAAAAACCTATTTGTAGTGACACACATTTCAACTAAACATTTTTCTTCTTATATATCGGCCATATAATATGTGCGCTCTACTCAAACTCACTCACGGGTGTGTTGACTACAAAAAAACAAAAACGACCCATTCGGTCGAGGACTTCATTGAGGACCGAACTGAGGACCTCATTGAGGACCTCTGGGGCTACAACATGTTAACCTATTTGACTTTGTTATGTTATTTTCTCTAGGTGCCGATGCTCCCCTTCTTGTCGCTGAAGAAGCTGCGCAGCATGAGCACCTGGCCCGCACTGACGGCGAACAGCAGTGCCGTCTCGCCCACCGACCAGTAGGAAATGCGCTCGTGGATGTCCTCCGCCCGGATGCGGTCGTGCGCCTCCCGCAGCCGGTAGCGCGTCTGGGACTCGGACACAACCTTGAGGATCTCGTGGATGGAGAGGCACGTGGACTCCAGCTGTGCATGGAGATTCAACAAGACACAAAAAGGTTTGAGAGAGTGGATTGGTTGTAGATAGTGATGCACCGATCGATCGGCCACTGATCATTATCGGTCGATATACGCCCTAAACATGTGATCGGTGATTGGCCGATCAACTTGAAATGTGCCGATTGCAGGAACTGAACACTCAATCTTCCACTATCTTTCATAATATAGTAAGATCATACATTTAAAACATTGGTGATCGGTATCAGCCTAAAAAAAACTAATCGATGCATCTGTTGTAGAAGATCATATTTTATTTGTTTAAAAAAATCCAATATAGGAGTAGTATTTTATCTGTCATTTATATTGAAATGAGGTACAAAGATTGTGTCATTTTTAGGGGCCTTCTCGTGCCTCTGAAATTATGTATATTGTATTTACAATCGTAACGATGAGTGTAAAAAAAGCTCAAAAAGTTGAAATGAGTTTCAATTGAAATGTGAGGTTTACAAAGGTTACAGTAGATAATAGACAATTTAAAAAAATGTAAAGCACTATAAACAGGTTTATGATAGAAAGCCTTGCTGCAGGTGTGGGTGAACTCACTTCACAATAAGCTTAGTGTCAATTTAGCACACTAAGTTTCTGAAACTGAATAGTCTGGATTTGGAAATCCAGCTCTTTGGAACAAGGAAGTAACCATGTTACAGTGTGCGTCAACATGAATCATATTCACAACATAACTCGGAGGTGAGTAAAATATGATGGCTAAGTGTCTGAACTTGTTTGTCCAACACTGATTCTCTCCCACTTGCATTCAATTGTTTGTAAAGTATTCAAAATAAGAACAGTAGTATAGTAATATTAGTAACTGGGCTTTATTTACTTGCACTAATTAACAACACCCAACAGATTTGAAAGTAATCACATAAAATGTATGGAAACATCACAAGTCTATCGAGTCTGTCGACATCTGGTGGATTTAATCTGCATCACACACTAAATCATAAACCTTGGGGGACATATGGGATGCTGTACTCTACCATGCATAACTAGGATTGGTAGTACAATATAAATAGTATACACTATACAATAGTACACGTACCCAAGTAATTGTTACATGTATTGATCCCAGTGCTGTTCTATATTGACCCCAGTACTAACCGATGTACGTGTGTGTGTGTGTGTGTGTGTGTGTGTGTGTGTGTGTGTGTGTGTGTGTGTGTGTGTGTGTGTATATATATATATATATATATATAGACCCCAATAGTAACCTAAATACTTGTTATATATCTAGGTACTTGCTGTGTGCATTTACTAACCTGAGTCAGAGCTGTGGCGCTGTTCATCACCGGGAGGAGAGGTCTCTCGTCGCCGGTTC
>JAOPHQ010005278.1:0-31132 GCA_030340625.1 Merluccius polli
TCCTATATTAGCATTACTAAGGTAACACATAGCTCCTATATTAGCATTACTAAGGTAACACATAGCTCCTATATTAGCATTACTAAGGTAACACATAGCTCCTATATTAGCATTACTAAGGTAACACATAGCTCCTATATTAGCATTACTAAGGTAACACATAGCTCCTATATTAGCATTACTAAGGTAACGCATAGCTCCTATATTAGCATTACTAAGGTAACACATAGCTCCTATATTAGCATTACTAAGGTAACACATAGCTCCTATATTAGCATTACTAAGGTAACACATAGCTCCTATATTAGCACTACTAAGGCTGTGATCTTATTCTCTATTTGGAGTCATTTCTTCTGAACTCTGTGGTACTGTGAGGTCACAGCGTTTGGTTTAATTGGGTCAGAGGTCCACAGATACAGAATCAGTCGTGTGGACCGTCTTGGTATCTTCAGGTATCTGGAGAAGCAAAAACAATGTCACCGCGTACTACCAGCAGACGCACAACGCCTACGCAGGAGATAACAGTTTATACACTCCACACCGAGTGGAGGAAAGGCAGTGGAGAAACCTTCAGTCTAAACACGAACACTCAGTCTAAACATTAACGACTGGCGCACAGCGACAGATTTGGAAAAGACTCTTAGAAAACTATCAGCTCACACCCGCTCACATCTAAAGACACATCAGCTCACATCTAAAGACGAGTGTTCAGCTCACATTTGAAGACACATCAGCTCACATCTAAAGACACATCAGCTCACATCTAAAGACACATCAGCTCACATCTGAAGACACATCAGCTCACATCTAAAGACACATCAGCTCACATCTGAAGACCCGCTCACATCTAAAGACACATCAGCTCACATCTAAAGACACATCAGCTCACACCTAAAGACACATCAGCTCACACCTAAAGACACATCAGCTCACATCTAAAGACACATCAGCTCACACCTAAAGACACATCAGCTCACATCTAAAGACACATCAGCTCACATCTAAAGACACATCAGCTCACATCTAAAGACACATCAGCTCACATCTAAAGACACACCAGCTCACATCTAAAGACACATCAGCTCACATCTAAAGACACACCTGCTCACATCTAAAGACACATCAGCTCACATCTAAAGACACACCCGCTCACATCTAAAGACACATCAGCTCACATCTAAAGACGAGTGTTCAGCTCACATTTGAAGACACATCAGCTCACATCTAAAGACACATCAGCTCACATCTAAAGACACATCAGCTCACATCTAAAGACACATCAGCTCACATCTAAAGACACACCTGCTCACATCTAAAGACACATCAGCTCACCTCTAAAGACACATCAGCTCACCTCTAAAGACACATCAGCTCACATCTGAAGACGAGTGTTCAGAGATTTTAGTCACAGCCGATTCTCAGACTGAGACTTTACAAAGACTGTGAGTCCTGCAGGGTCACTATTTACAAGACTACAACTGGATTATGTTATTCTTTTTTCCCACCATGCAATTTTTTCCCATCACGCCCTTCGTAGAAACTGTCAGGTTTCCTGTTTCCGCTTGTGTCAGAGCTCATCTATTGGTTGTTGATTGTGTTACGTTACACTGCGACTATTGCGATAATATCAAAACACGTTTGATATCATCGCAAAGCCCAAGACTAGGAAGAGACGGATCTGAAACAGCGCAGATTACGAACCTTAAACTTAAACTTAACGATCGAGATGACGGGAGCAGCGCTGTGACTCCGGTAAAACTCCGAGATTCACTAAAGACTTTCAGTTTTTAGTCTGGGACTGTGAAAATCCTTTGGTGTGAGCCCAGCATAATACAGTTATGCATAATCCCAAGTTCATGTGGACACACCAGACACCACTCCTAACATAAGGAAACACACTTCTTACCGTTACGTGTTGACACGGTAACACTTCCTAACGTTACCCTGAGACGCTGCGCCTGCTCCTGTGTGATCCAGCGAGGTTACGGTTGAGGCGGTTCTCAGGTTTTCCTTCTGCATACAACCTGGACTTATTATTCAAACAATACTGTGTGTGTGTGTGTGTGTGTGTGTGTGTGTGTGTGTGTGTGTGTGTGTGTGTGTGTGTGTGTGTGTGTGTGTGTGTGTGTGTGTGTGTGTGAATAGGTTTGCCGTCACGGTAAAACAAAAGCAAAACATGTTCCTCTTGCGGCTCAGCAGCGAGTCCAAGTCTAACTGTCTTCTGCCCCCCAGCTGGACCTCCAGTGGGTCCAGGTCCTGTCGGAGGGATGGGCCAGTCCCCTCAAAGGCTTCATGAGAGAGAGGGAGTTCCTGCAAGTCCTGCACTTTGGCAATCTCCTGGACGGTAAAGACCAAGAACTAGACTACAGCTTTATTTGGACCGATTTTACGACATGGTAACACTTTTATAGTACAGTGTCCTCACTGCTTACCAGTAACAGCATTCAGTACCGAATATGGAGTCACGTTATACGGTATGGGACAGCCCAACCCGGCTTCCCCCATTCCTAATGTGCAAATAAAGTACATGTATGTCAAAGCAACCCTAAATTATGAATAATAATTTGAAAAAAATATATATATACATTTTCATCACAGCTGCCCCCACTGGGAATCGAACCCCTCACCCTGACAGTGTCAGTGCAATGCCTGACCAAGTTAAAGCCAGACTAGGTCAAAACCTCGTATGCGTCTGGAGTCCGTGAGTCCGTCCTCAGCGCTCGATAGATTCAGAATGAACGGCAGCCAATAACCACAGCGCTTGTAAACGGCGTCTGAGGACGTAAGAGAGGACTGTCCACCGCTATTTACGGTGAAAGACCCAACGCCCAATGGGGAAACATCAACAACCACATGATCACTCACTCCGACCAATGGGGTAACTCTATCAGTCAGTCAGTCAGTGGCAGAGCGCCGCGGATATAGGGCTGCCGGTCCAGCCGAACAAACCCAAATCAAAGTGACCAAAGCGTTTGCGTTTGCGTTGCGTTTCAGACGGGGCCATCAACCTGACCGTCCCCATCGTGTTGCCCGTGAGCGCGGAGGTCAAGCGCGCGCTGGACGGCTGTGCGGCCGTCGCGCTGGAGTACCAGGGAGTCCGCGTCGCCATCCTCCGAAAACCCGAGTTTTACGAACACCGCAAGGAGGAGCGCTGCGCCAGACAGTGGGGAACCACCTGCCCACAGCACCCCTACATCAAGGTACCGCATGAAGCCTCCTCATCCTAACGACATTTATGCATGTTTTACCTGGAGTCGAGTTCGCAAACTGTTTCACGAAAAGAAAATTGTATGTACATAGCAGCTGGTCAAAAGTAAAGTAGATTTTAATTGTTTGGAGACATCACACTGACTCAAATATTGATATTAATATTGATCTAGCTGATAAAAAGGAACTTTGTCCCTTCAAAGTTAGTCGTTTATTTCTTGTTAAATAGCCATTGTTTTTGATTAAATAGGTCTGCTTACTGTGTCACCTCCTGTGGTATTAATATATATATATATATATATATATATATATATATAAACATCATGAGAGGCCTCTAGGGCAGGCTAGGGTGGGACAGTGTAATATAACCGGTTCAAATCAGGTGAAATTGTATTCCCCAGGGAGCAGGTATCTTGAACAGGTAACTCCAAATCGAAATCCAAGAACAAAGGCCAACAGTTCCCGGACATTAAAGTACTTCCCTGAGTGTCGGCGGTCTCTTCAAAGTCAGTTTGCCCAGCTCCTCCCAGCCGCATGCTCCCTGGCCCTCCGCTGTCTGCGTTGCGGTGGCTGTGAAGCTCCTGTGAGTCCTGCTTCAATTAGGCGGCTTAAGCATCTACACCTGCGGGAGGGGTGAGGCATTCTGGGAGATGTAGTGTGTGCAGCGGCAGCCATTTCGTAATGGGGCAGCCGATCTTGAAAGGGAATGTAGCGCCCTTCTACTACATGACCCCTTGTGACCCCATAATATATATATATATATATATATATATATATATATGGCCCTCAAAGCTGTTATCATTTTTGGATGCGGCCCCTGCATAGATTGATTTTGACCCCCCTGGTGTTCGTCCTGCGAGACACTTTGACCCCTGCTGTGACCCACAGCTGCAAAACCACTCGTCTGGACGACACATTCCCCTTTTCCATCAAGGCCAAAGAACCGGCTCTCAACCAAGAACCGCTGGAGGGACGTCTGGGGCTTGGGGGGGGAGGGGGGGGGGGGGGGGGGGGGGATTATGTTGACCCACAAGACCAACTAAAACGTTGTGATCGCCATTTTTAAAAAAACACAGAGCTTCACTATGGAATCGCATCGATTACTATCGTAACCGATGATATGTGAGTCCCTGTTGATTGTATCCCCAGAGGAACAGAGAGAGAGAGAGATGGATGGATGCCAATGTCGGCTCTCAAAGCCGGGAGCAACATCTGTAAAGAGACGATGTCGTCCGCCATTGTTGTTATTGTGCTTTTCTGGGAAAGCCGAGACGTAATACAGACTTATACAGACGTATACAGACGTATACAGACGAATACAGACGTATACAGACGTAATACAGACGTATACAGACGCATACAGACTTATACAGACGTATACAGACGAATACAGACGTATACAGACGTAATGCAGACTTATACAGACGAATACAGACTTATACAGACGTATACAGACGAATACAGACGTATACAGACTTATACAGACGTATACAGACTTATACATACGTATACAGACGTAATACAGACGTATACAGACGTAATGCAGACTTATACAGACGAATACAGACTTATACAGACTTATACAGACGTAATACAGACGTATACAGACTTATACAGACGTATACAGACTTATACAGACGTATACAGACGAATACAGACTTATACAGACGAATACAGACGTATACAGACGTAATACAGACGTATACAGACGTATACAGACGTATACAGACGTAATACAGACGTATACAGACGTATACAGACGAATGCAGACGAATGCAGACGTATGCAGACTTATACAGACGTATGCAGACGTATGCAGACTTATACAGACGTATACAGACGAATACAGACGAATACAGACGAATGCAGACGTATGCAGACGAATACAGACTTATACAGACTTATACAGACGTATACAGACGAATACAGACGAATACAGACGTATACAGACGTATACAGACGAATACAGACGTATACAGACGAATACAGACGAATACTGACGTATACAGACGAATACAGACGTATACAGACGAATACTGACGTATACAGACGAATACAGACTTATACAGACGTATACAGACCAATACAGACCAATACAGACCAATACAGACGAATACAGACGTATACAGACGAATACAGACGTATACAGACTTATACAGACGAATACAGACGTATACAGACGTATACAGACTTATACAGACTTATACAGACGTATACAGACGAATACAGACGTATACAGACTTATACAGACGAATACAGACGTATACAGACGAATACAGACTTATACAGACGAATACAGACGTATACAGACTTATACAGACGTATGCAGACGAATACAGACGTATACAGACGAATACAGACGAATACAGACGTATACAGACTTATACAGACGTATGCAGACGAATACAGACGTATGCAGACGAATACAGACGAATACAGACGAATACAGACGTATACAGACGTATACAGACGTATACAGTGACATCATGGCGTGGCTCTGTAGCCTGTGGAAAAGCAAACCGGTGCTGAGAAGGTTCGCCAGTTGAACCAACTGGGAACCGGCGCCGGCGCCAGCCCAGCGCTAGAACATCAGTCAAACTTCAGATATGACAAGTGTTGCTTTTCCCTTTGTGTAGATGGTGATGGAGGGAGGTGATTGGCTGGTGGGAGGTGACCTGGAGGTGCTGGACCGGATCAGGTGGAACGACGGGCTGGACCAGTACCGCCTTACTCCGAAGGAGCTCAAGCAGAAGTTCAAAGACATGAAAGCCGGTAGGGAAACCCTTTGAAACTGAACAAGTGGAACAGATGAAATATGGAAAGCAGAATACGATTTAACGTTAATATTGAACTAATTAACAGAATGTTGTCTGTGATTCACAACGAGTCCAACAGGGAACCCGCGGTTCTGTTTATGACATGAAACACCGCCGATGCGAAGTAGAAATGTGCCGGATTAAAATGAGTGTGTACATCCATGTGGTGTTTGTCTTTCAGAGTAAAAATGTCAAAGGACCTGATGGGTGGGAAAAAAAGTACAATGGTAAAAAAAATACTGCGGCATGACCAAATGTGTGTGACTGCTGTGTTTGTAATTCAGTTTTGTGTGGAAGCTCCGCCCCCACCCCCGAGCAACTTCATGTGTTTGGGATCAATATACTGTAAATCCCAGAAGTTGCGTCACCGCAGTCATTTTGGTTTTAATTTAATCCTTTGCTGCTCAAAGTTGAAACGCAGTTGTTTGCTATGTGTTGTGTGTGTGGAAGCAAAGCATGTCCTAACATGCAAAGACTGTTCACTGTGTGTGTGCACACACACGTGTGCAATGGCATACATGTCCCGGTTCGCTCCATTGCGCTGATATTTGCTATTTTGCATTGTATGTAAAAACAAAAAATCTATCAAGATGTATCAATCTGGTGTCACGCCGTCACGTGTCCCACCTCCTCTCACCCGGCATGCGTGCGTCCGACAGACGCGGTATTCGCCTTCCAGCTGCGCAACCCCGTCCACAACGGCCACGCCCTCCTGATGCAGGACACCAAGCGGCGCCTGCTGGAGCGCGGCTACCAGAACCCGGTGCTGCTGCTGCACCCGCTGGGCGGCTGGACCAAGGAGGACGACGTCCCGCTGGCCTGGCGCATGCAGCAGCACGCCGCCGTGCTGCAGGAGCGCGTGCTGGACCCCGCCAGCACCGTGGTCGCCATCTTCCCCTCGCCCATGATGTACGCCGGGCCCACCGAGGTGAGTAACCCTGGTCAGTAGTGGTAGGAGTGGTCAGTAGTGGTAGGAGTGGTCAGTAGTGGTCAGTAGTGGTAGGAGTGGTCAGTAGTCGTGCTGCAGGAGCGCGTGCTGGACCCCGCCAGCACCGTGGTCGCCATCTTCCCCTCGCCCATGATGTACGCCGGGCCCACCGAGGTGAGCCTAACCCTGGTCAGTAGTGGTAGGAGTGGTCAGTAGTGGTAGGAGTGGTCAGTAGTGGTAGGAGTGGTAGGAGCGGTCAGTAGTGGTAGGAGTGTTAGTAGTGGTAGGAGTGGTCAGTAGTGGTAGGAATGGTCAGTAGTGGTAGAAGTGGTCAGGAGTGGTCAGGAGTGGTAGGAGTGGTCAGTAGTGGTAGGAGTGGTCAGTAGTGGTAGGAGTGGTCAGTAGCGGTAGGAGTGGTCAGTAGCAGTAGGAGTGGTCAGTAGTGGTAGAAGTGGTCAGGAGTGGTCAGGAGTGGTAGAAGTGGTCAGTAGTGGTAGAAGTGGTCAGTAGTGGTAGGAGTGGTCAGTAGTAGTCAGTAGTGGTAGGAGTGGTCAGTAGTGATAGGAGTGGTCAGTAGTAGTCAGTAGTGGTAGAAGTGGTCAGGAGTGGTCAGGAGTGGTAGAAGTGGTCAGTAGTGGTAGGAGTGGTCAGTAGTGGTAGGAGTGGTCAGTAGTAGTCAGTAGTGGTAGGAGTGGTCAGTAGTGGTAGGAGTGGTAGGAGTGGTAGGAGTGGTCAGTAGCGGTAGGAGGAGCTGGTCTTGGTTGGATCCCCAGTGTGGTAACATATACAGACATAAGCCCCGCCGCCTCGGCGTAGGAGAGTGACGCGGGTGTGGATTCGCTGTCTCTTGGCTCAGCTGAGCACATTCCTCCACAGCAGATGGTGAAAAGTATGTTTGAGGAAACATTGAGTAATGCAGCGTTTCAAGTAGAGACCCATGCATAACTTCCGACACACGAGACGCACACACATACAGTAACAACCAGTTGTGTCTTGCCAAATTGTCCCACACAACACTCAAATCGATGGCTCTCCGTCCGTCTCCGTCTCCGTCTCTCTCTCTCTAGGTCCAGTGGCACTGCCGGGCGAGGATGATCGCCGGCGCCAACTTCTACATCGTGGGTCGCGACCCCGCCGGCATGCCCCACCCGGAGACCAAGAAGGACCTGTATGAGCCCACCCACGGGGGCCAAGGTGCTCACCATGGCCCCCGGCCTCACCTCCGTCGAGATCATCCCCTTCAGGGTGGCCGCCTACAACCTGACCAAGCGGGCCATGGACTTCTACGACAAGGAGCGGTGAGTAAGGTTAGATGTAAGTGATGAACGCCGGGGGGCTCCACTGAAACTTCAGCGGTAGGCGGTGAGAGGCCTGTGGTTTACACCGATTTTAAACCATCTTATTACTGTCCACTAATAAATGGCGCTTGTAGAACTGTTGTACAAAAGCACACGCTCGTCTCTCGTGGGATATTGCTTAATTTGAGCCTGAGCGTCGGGGGGGGGAAAAGCAGAGCCGTTCAACGCGAGGGTTGGGCTTCGACGCTCAACTCCGTAGGAACACATTGGCAACGCTGGCGGCGCCGAACACTCATCATGTGTTGACCATTCAGGCTCAGCGGTCGATCGCCCCGGCGGCGCTGAGCCTTGAGCGGTGAAAGGGTCCCATTCAGGTTTCATAACAGTGCGTCTCCATGGTGACGTTCAGTGTGTGTACGAAGAAGTGGCCCCCCCTCCCCGAAATTAAGTTTCCACAATTTAGTCATTCGGCCGGCGCTTTATCCAAAGCGCCTTATTGGCAGTGACAATTTTAATTGAAAGAGAAAAGAGTCGAGAGGATGGTGGTTCTCTTACTGAATTGCGACTATTTATCATCATCTCTCTCTCTTTCTTTCTTCTTTCTTGCTCTTTTCTCTCTCTCTCTCCAAACTAAAGGAAAAAAATACATTAAATACGATGTATAAAATATTTTTACAAATAAAAATATATATTGTCACAATTGAATATTACATATAAATCTGACTTAATAATGTCAGACTTTTTTTTTTAATCATCTGTCTCTCTTTGCCCCCATACCTGTTGGCAGCCATGCAGAGTTTGAGTTCATCTCTGGGACCAAGATGAGGAAGCTGGCCAGGACTGGGGAGAACCCTCCAGAAGGATTCATGGCCCCCAAGGCTTGGAAAATCCTGACTGAATACTACAGCTCTCTACAGAAGGACTAGGAACCAACTGCTACTAAGTTATTATGTGCACCAGTTTTAATGTTTTTAATATTTATATGAAGAAAAAAATAACTAACTACAACCAATGTGCCTTCTCTGCCAAATTCGAGCACAAAGAAATTACTTTTGTATACTTTTTTGTAACCGCCTGCTTCCATTTAAAGGAAACCCCACAGATAGAAATATGGAAAATGGATGATGTGAAGAAAATCATATATTTATTATTGTTGTCAATCAATATTCACTGTCATTTTTTTTTTAAAGTATACTAGAGAGTAATGTCTCCAGTGGTTGGCCACTAATGCATTAGTTTTAAATAAATATTTACTTCAATGAATCTTTTTGTCTTTTATCTTTAAAGGAGCTATAGATGATATTCAGCCACTAGATGTCGCAGTAGAGCACCAGGTTCTCAGAACAGAACAAGTGGGCGTGTTCTTTACCTTCTTAACCCCTCCCCCAACGTATTAACCCCTCCCCCTAACTTCTTAACTCCTCCCACCCAACGTCTGCATGTCGTTGTATTTATAGTATTTATATTTTTGCGACAGGTCACCTTAGTGGCTATGATGTACACTGGAAGCAACCTGCCAATGAAATTAGCAAGTCAATCATATGAAATTAAAACAATGTTCTATAAATTACAATTTGCATGGTTTAAAAAAAGATCATAAAATGTCAAAATAGGATGTGTTTAATGTATTAATCAACTAGTGCTAAACATTTGCCAGGACGTGGGGGGGGGGGGGGGGGGGGGGAGTAGGAGTAGACAACTTTTCAACTTTTCCCACCCTAACGTTTCAAAGTGGTATTACTTTATTTTTCCCGAATCGCTTTCCGTTTCCTCCAAGCCCAGCGACCACAAACAACACAAGACGTCTGGAAATAACGACCAACACTTTGGAAATAAGACAGAAAGCAGCATGTTCACTGAGGAGGTCACGTGACATTGAGGTCATGTTATTTGGGACCAGGCTAAAGCTGTTGTAATGCTGTGCGTTGCATAGCAACACCATAGTGGGAGTGTTGCTATCGGCAGCAGGGGGTGGAGGGGGGAGGAGGGGGAGGGGGGAGGAGAAGAAAACATGAGGAGGAAAACTGAGTTCATTCATTCATTTAGTCTATAATGGAGACATGAAAGCAGAAACTAATTCTGTAGTATGTGTTGAGAAAAGCGAACCGGGTCGGTAGCCTGACTGGACCGCCTGGCGAGTCGCCACATGAGCTTTATTCAGGAAGTTTACTCAATGCAACTAAAACGTAGCGCAGCAGATAGAAGTAGTGCCATCAGATTGGACTGTGCATTATGTAAGAGATAATGCCCGACGAGGTGTCCATTAACAGAAATTAATGGGCGACGCGGAGGCGTGAACCGTCCGACGCGAAGAGGAGGACGGTTGCTTCCGCGAAGTCCTCCTCGTCGGGCATCATCCCGCTTATACCATGGTCACTTACGAAAGAAAGAAACATTTAATCAATTAATAATACTTTATTGTGTTTTAGAGTTAAAATCGTGAGGTTTTTTATTTTTTACAAGTCGAGCGGACTATTTAATATCTCCCATATGCAGGCGTTGCCAAGCAACGCGGCCATAGCGTCTTCATAGCGTCAACGTCTTTCCTAGGTGTACGTTAACACTTTTTAACCTCCACCCTCCAGCCAATCAGAGTCCAGTATTCACCCAGACCATGGTATAATCCACATTTATCATATAGCAATTGTTGGTTGCTTGTTGGTTCCTTTGTGCCGTAAATGAAGCCTTAATTTTACCCGATAGCAGACAGAGCTGCACAGTGAAAGGAGGCTAACAGGGAAGCTAAGGGAACCGATCTAAACGCTGATGGTGTCATTATTCTGTATCCGTTACACTGTATAGTTACTTCACATTGATACGTCACAGCAAAAAATGTCTCTACTGCCACTTTAACTCTGAACAAATTAGTCTTGAGTCTCTTTGGTGAGCGACTGTGCTATCCTGACAGCTCACAAAGCGGACTAAAGTGAGTAAAACATGATACATTTTGTTTACTTACTGTAATTGATCTGTTAGATTTATACATTTTAATTGTTAAAATGTACTGGACATCTGTCGCACTTGTTTGCTCCTAGAAGACCCCTGCAGTTCTGGTTTTGCCCTGTAGATGTCGCTCTGGTCTCCCTTAGTCTCCAATTTAGTCTCCATAATTTCACCTCTGTTTATTAGTAACCTCAGCCTGAGTTTTTGTTTGTCAAAGTCAACAAGTTCTGTGTTCAAGTTGTCTGTTCGCCCTATGGTGGCAGTCTGCATGGGCCTGAGCAGCACAGGCAGCGGGTGCGGTCCAAAGGTTTTTCCTATGAGCGTCATTAACCTTCAGACTCCTTTTATGACATAGCCCTAGTCGAAATGTCTAAGGCACTTCCTATGTAGGCGTACTTCCGGAGCTGCTTTGCTGGCCGCTTTAGGATGCTTCTCTAGCTTACTACAGCTAGGGACCATAGACTGCATGAAACTTGCCCAGTTGGTAGGCCTACAATGTGTGTGTGTGTGTGTGTGTGTGTGTGTGTGTGTGTGTGTGTGTGTGTGTGTGTGTGTGTGTGTGTGCGTGTGTCTGTGTCTGTGTCTGTCTGTGTTTATGACAGATAATAATAATTATAATAATAATAATAATCCAATAATCCATTATACTTATATAGCGCTTTTCAAGAGCTATAGCTTTACACTATACACTTTACACAATACACTCACAATACACCCCCCATCCACAAGGATGGATGGGGGGTGTGTGTGTGTGTGTGTGGGGGGGGGGGGGATCTGCATGGTCAGATATCAGACCCCTCCCCCTTCCATATCATGTGTTTCTGCTTTAAAACTGAGCTGCAAGCTCCACAGGCCTGCGGAGCCAGAGGACCAATGCTACCATCTACTGGCACCAAACAGAGAGTCACAACCCTGGGACTAAGTGCCAGGGAAATGATGTCTTTCTTAAAATATATCAAAAATAAATGAGGCACTTGGTGGTGTTGGGGTTGAGCTGTGAGATGAATGATTAATAATGACGATGATCAATTGATTAAACATGATCTAATATCAACAAAAACATCATATGAATTCATGTAAGTGGGAAGGATCTTGTATGAAGTGAATTTACCGCCTGCTTCTTTATAGCTTAGTCTGCACAATGCTGGCAATCAAACCATTTGCTTCTACCATAAGCAGCTTATAATATCATGAGTGGATATATTCTTAGCGTGGGCGGCCCCATAACAACATGTCATGTTGATAAAAAAGGAACAAAGTCAGATAACCGCAGCTATTGGTTTCTCATTAAGCGGTGAAAACGTTAATCTTCTTTGTATAATATTTTTTGAATCACACACACACTGGATTTGGTGAGGACGATGACTAAAAGGCTGATTTAAAACGGCCAGGCATTATGTTGCAGAGGACATCACTCACAGGACTAATGTCACCGTATATTATCCCAAATATTATTACATCCATGCAAACTTATCATTTTGCATCTGGGGTTAATAAAGTATCTATGCTCTTATTGTTGCTATTATCAGGGACCACATTGGAAATAAGTGCACTGCTTTGATGTGTCGTCCTCTGAGCCTTAGTGGCTCAAGCTGCACAATTACTTTTTGTCCTTTTGTCCTTATTTGCTTAATTTTTAAATAGTAATAGACCTCTCGCGTGTGTGTGTGTGTGTGTGTGTGCGTGTGTGTGTGTGTGTGTGTGTGTGTGTGTGTGCGTAAAAATATCCAGGTCATGATTTGAATGTGATTTAATTTACACTAGCGTGGCAATAATGTAAAAATCAGCACATTACTTTTAAGTGCATTTGATATGTTGTATAATTGATGATGCTGTGAGCTATGTTGTCTCAGGCTTCATGTTAGAAACTTCCCTAATTAAAGAACCACGTGACCGACGGGGGCCATCGCTTCCCCACTGACCGTGTCCTTCCGCACTCCAACACAACGCCTCGACTGCACATTAAATGTCAATCTTCACCACCACAATATTCACATCACCAGGAGTCAAACTGGATGTCCAATATTAAGATATCTAGATACAACCTCCTTCGTCCGACGGTGTGTTGTTGTTGTTTTTTTTGGACCAGGGATGGCGTGGGACTATATGGCAGGCGGAGGGATATGCGCTATAGAAGCCCGGCCCGCTCTACCTTCTTTTTTTCCTGTGGAGCCGGAGGCCGCGATGGGAGCCTGAGAGTCCCGCCGCCGCAGACCCCTGAGAGGCGATGATCTCCCCGGGACCGGACCGCCACCACGCACCGCCGCAGACCCGCGACCCGCGCGCAGCCCGACACACGCACCCACACGCCCAGGGTGGAGCCCGGCGCCGCCGTCTCCAGGTGTGTTTTTTCGGCGACCCGTCGACCACCATGTTGGTTCGCTAAGGACGCTCTCGGCTTGAGAACGGAGCCGTAGCTATTGTCGCTAGCTAGCCGTGCTAGCTAGCCCCGGGTAAGCTAGCCGCGCTAGCCAGCCGTGCTAGCCGCGGGGAGCTAGCCGCGCTAGCCCCGGGTGAGCTAGCCGTGCTAGCTGCAGGGAGCTAGCCGTGCTAGCCAGCCAGCTAGCCGCGGGGAGCTAGCCCGCTAGCTGAGTCGCGAGCACACCGGAGACGGGCTTCTGTGTGGGGGGGGGGACCGGTGATTTCTTTTTTTCCTGCACATCAACCGTCCCTCGAGCAGCAGCAGCAGCACCGTGAAGCCACCCTGCGTGGACCGACACCGAGCCCGTGAAGCTGGTCCACCCGGGGGGGTGGGGGGGGGGGGGGTGTTGGGTTGGGGGAGTGAAGTGAAGTGCATGCATTGTGTGCGGGGCTCCTGACTCCCAACACTGAGGGGGGAGAGCGAGGAGGAGGAGGAGGAGGAGCAGCAAGGCCCCGTCTTTATGACCAGGAGAGACCCGTCTAATCCCACACAGGACCACCGCTAGACCCCCCCCCCCCCCCGGCCTGGCCTGCTCGTCTCTGCGAGGACCTGCAGACCCTCCGGACCCCCTCCGGTCCACGGGCCGCCGCGTCACCCTGGTCCGAGTGGGGGAGGAAGGAACCCCCCCCCCGGAGGGGAGGACGGGACGTTAAGATAAACTCTGCTTTTTTTGCATTTCCAAAAGCATACGGACTCCAGTGCGTGGACACACACACGCACAATGGCCGCGATCATCAAAGAAATGGTCAGCCGGAACAAAAGGAGGTACCAGGAGGACGGCTTCGACCTGGACCTGACGTGTATCCTTTCCGTGTGTGGTGCCCGCCGGCCCCTCCGCGCTCCTCACGCCGCGCTGCGCGCGTCGGCCCCCGGCGGGGAGGGCGTGATGGTGGCGGCGGTAGAGGTGAACGCACCAGCTTAGCAGTTAGCTTCCATGCCGCTGCTGGGGAAGCTGGATATTGACTGCTAGCTCCACGGCTAGCTCGCCAGGTACCGCAGGCGGTGTGCTGTTATCTGTGGTGGTGGTGGTGGTGGTAGTGGTGTTGGTAGTAGTGGTGGTGTTGGTGTTCGTAGTGGTGGTGTTGGTAGTAGTGGTGGTGTTGGTGGTAGTGGTGGTGGTGGTGTTGGTAGTAGTGGTGGTGGAGGTGGTGTTGGTAGTAGTGGTGGTGTTGGTAGTAGTGGTGGTGTTGGTGTTCGTAGTGGTGGTGTTGGTAGTAGTGGTGGTGGAGGTGGTGTTGGTAGTAGTGGTGGTGTTGGTAGTGGTAGTGGTGGTGTTGGTAGTAGTGGTGGTGGTGTTGGTAGTGGTGGTGGTGGTGTTGGTAGTAGTGGTGGTGGTGTTGGTAGTGCTGGTGTTAGTAGTAGTAGTAGTAGTGGTGGTGGTGGTGGTGTTAGTAGTGGTGGTGGTGGTGCATGATGTGAGTGTGCAGGACTTGCACGCCGGTCGTCCTGCAGGGATGCCTGGTCAGTTCTGATGGCCTGCTGCGTCTCTTACCTGCAGGGAATAGTCTGTTACCCTCCTGTGTTTCCTTCACTGATAGTAATAGGAATAGTAATAATAATAGTAATAATAATAATAGTAATAATAATAATAGTAATAGTAATAATAGTAATTGGGCGGTCTGTGGGATTGCTATTAATGATGCAGCAACTGGGCAAATATCAGTTTATAAAACGTATGTGTCTTTGCAGAATAGAAGACTTCTGCCGTACTTCAGCTGAAAGGCAATGCTTGCATTGATGACATGTATGACATGTATTTGTTTTAAACCCACACCTGATCTGTAGGTTTTCTGCATGCGACTGCATCTGTTCAGTTGAGTTGATTGTAGACAAAATGTGCGCTACAAGTAACACAACGTGTGCTTAATGGGATCCATTAAGTGGGGTAAGTCGGATAATTATTCAGCGAAGGTCACCCTTCAACTCGAGTGTCTGTATTTGGCAGTTCAGGATGCTGCCATCATTTCCCTTGGAAACCTTTTTATAAATTGAGGATCCGATGTCTTTGCAACATTGCTGAGGATTTTCCCTAATGGCAGTGATGCATACAAATAGCGTAAAATCAATATCACTTCCGGTCGTTATTGCTGGAAATCTAAACTATCTAATCTATAATTGTAAATGGACGACCCTTTGAGTAAGCCTAACGGAGGATCAATATAATCTGCAGGTCAGTATAGATGGAAATACACAATGTATTTTCGATAGTGGATATTTAGTAGAGCCAACTTTGTTGGCTATATAAAGGAATAATGCATAGAGTTGCGAGTTGAATCCCCCAGAGGAAGTGGGGGTCTTCTCAGTCCTTAAATTATCCCCTTTATCATTTTTGGCACGGTATCTCGAAACAATACGGCCCCTCTGCAGTTATGTAATGTAGTATCATAGTTCTGGGAATTGCCCTTAAAATAGAGTACCAGTGATCCTCCATCAGCATTGCTGCCCTAGTGCGCTCCCCCTCTCCCTCCCCCCCACCCCCCCCTCTCTCTCTCTCTTTCTCTCACCCACCATCTCTCCTTTTTGCCCCTGTTCGTTTCTACTCCCACTCTTTAATTCTCCCTTTCCCTCCTTCCCTTCCTCCCCTCTCACTTGATTCCTTTCCTCAGCTTTCTTTTTTTTTTTCCTTCCTCTTCTTTTTCTTCTTCCTGTCCTCCCCACCCCCTCCTCTGGGTTCTCCCTCATTCTCACCCCCTCCCCCCCCCCCCCCTCCTGCTCTCTGGGTTGTAGATTTGGCGTATATGCATGGAGCTAATGCAGGGCTGGCTTCACAGTGAAAGGCGTGCCTGAAATGGCTTCTTTTTTTTTTCCGGCTTCGAGCTTCCTTTGGGGGGGGAGGCAAGGGGGGGGGGGGGGGGGGGTCCAGCGTACGTTTCCTCCCAGCTGCAGAAAGCGAGAACCTCCTCTCTCCTCCGCATGCCCTGGGCTGGAGCTCCCCTGGGAATACTGTAGTTAAAAAAGCAGAAGAAAAAACAAACCAGAACAGTCCCGGCTGGGAGGGCTGTACCGCTAGAGTCCCGGGGGTCGGGGTAGGTTGGTACCTTGGTTCCTGGTTGGGGTCAAGAGGATCCTAGAGGCGGTTGTCGCGACGACAGAGCGATGGAGAGACAGCGCGCGCGAATGACGATGTCCTACTACTGTGCTGTGATGGATAACGCCGCCGTAGCCGCCTGTATCGGTTCGTGACGCCGTGCTTTGTGTGCATATGCATTGCAACAGTAGTTTATCCTATTGGACGTGGTTTATCTATGGGGCCTGGCAGGTTTATATCGTAAGTAGTAGTATAGACGGTGGAATTGCATTGATTTATTTTATTTTTTTAAATAAGTAATTGTTGTCACAGTAGTTTAATGTCGGGCTATCGCAGCGTACAAACCATTTCACGAACCAGAGATTAAATGCCTTATCTTGCGTGTGGAGGATACATATACCGTGTGCATGTATCCACAGCCACACAAATTGTTTGCATGCTGCTATTTTATGTTGTGTTTTTTTGCCTGTGACCTTTCAGTGGCTTGCGTCAAATCTTTCTGACCGGTTAACGAAACCCATTATCGCTCGGCCCAAAAAGTTGTCGCCCGAGGGAAGGGCCCAAAAGAAATTGACTCATCCAATTTGTTCCACCTAGCCAGTTATGATTCTGGGACCAGGAAACGTGAGGGTAAGCGTTGCCCTTTAGTCACAGGGTGAAGTGTGGCACCAAGCTGCTGGTGTGAACGCGCTTCAGTCACTGTAGGCGGCGGCGTCGCCGCTGTGCCAGGATGACACGCGTGACGACTCGATTGCTCTTTTCCCCGGTGATATGACACTTTTGGATGTTCTTTAATATCGCGGTATAAGTGGTGATGATAACCATGATGCTCCCACTATCGCTGTCATTCAAGGCACGAGGGAGCCAGGCACCTTAACGTGTCAAATAGTGCTGGGCAATATATCGTCTTATATATATATATATATATATATGTCATCTTAGATTTTGGATATTGTGATTTTGTGTGCGTTTCCTAGTTTTAAAGGCTGTTTACAGTAATAATAATAAATTGCATATCTATCTTGATGGAAGATTTTGGCTTTATCGCCCAGCCAAGTCACAGAAGGAGGCGGAGGTACGGTGCAGCGGTAGGGGAGGTGCTCCACTCCCAGCCCTCAGGCTATGGGTTCGATCCCCAATGTCTGTCTGTAGGCGTCCTCAAGCAAGAGGCCCTACCTTCTCCTGAAGGCATAGATCTGAATTCACTGTTAGTCATTTTGGCTAAAAGCTAAATGACTTGATAGTAAATAATCGGTCATACAAGTGTTAATCTTTTCTTCTTAAAAGCGATCCAATCTACTGAAACGAGCTTCAACAGGTTGGAAAACGGAAAACACGACCTGTATGCCGTCCATCAAAACTGCAATGCACTTTGTTTCAGTTAAGGGTCTAAAATGAAGACCTGCCACCAGCCAATGGAGGATAGATTTGACCTTTTGGCAAGTCAAAAAAAAAATCAGGGTTGCATATTAAAACAATTGCTTGGCCGGTGGATTTTTCCACTCTTGGCAAGTAAAAAGACAAATTAGTTTTGGACCCTGTTTCAGTTCTAAAGCTACAAGGAGGCGAGATAAGCCCAGCATTGGCGGTATGATCTCAATATAACTTCTGAGCCCTAAATAGTCCCACAGGGCAGCCACTGGAGTCTCCTCCCTGGGCAACATGTGGGCCTGGGGCGCGAGCTGGACGACTAGTGCCTCTTATTTTCTCTCTCTTCCCTCTCTGTCTCTAGTACCTCTCTTCCCTGTCTCTCTCTTCCCTCTGTCTCTCTCTGGTACCTCTCTCTTCCCTCTGTCTCTGGTACCTCTCTCTTCCCTCTGTCTGTCTCTGGTACCTCTCTCTTCCCTCTGTCTCTGGTACCTCTTTCTTCCCTGTCTGTCTCCTCCCTGTCTGTCTTCCCTCTGTCTGTCTCTCTCTTCCCTCTGTCTGTCTTCCCTTTGTCTCTGGTTTGTCTCCTTTTCCCTCGCTGTCGTCTATTCATAAATATTACCATGACACCCCCCCCCCCCTTTTTTTTAACACTTGCTGAAGTATGGGATTGTAAGTTTTCATGTATGTAGTTCTTTTGGACTTGTATTCTTAATGTGGACATTTGGTGAGCTTTGCTTTTAAGTGTTGGAGTCATGTTTGACGTTTGAGGAATTGCTTGCTTTTGTACACATGCACACCGCAATGTATGGTTCCTTGACCCCCTGAACAGATATATATCCAAACATCATAGCTATGGGCTTTCCTGCAGAGAGGCTCGAAGGCGTGTACAGAAACAATATAGATGATGTAGTAAGGTGAGTGAAGCTCCTGACCCTCCGGATCTACACTGCTGTTTTATATTGTATGTAAGCTGCCTCTGTTATATAGTATTATATACGTGTTGCCTCTGTTGTATGGTATTATATATACGCGTTTCCTCTGTTATATAGCATTGTATACGTGTTGCCTCTGTTATATAGTATTATATATACGTGTTGCCTCTGTTGCATAGTATTGTATATACGCGTTGCCTCTGTTATATATTATTATATATACATGTTTCCTCTGTTATTGTATACGTGTTTCCTCTGTTATATAGTATTGTATATGCGTTGCCTCAGTTATATAGTCTTATATAGGAGTTGTCTAGTTGTAAGCTCACACATGCTCTGCTTATTTCCTTTTTAGGTTTCTTGACTCAAAACATAAAAACCATTATAAAATCTACAACCTGTAAGTATTGTTGCACCTTCATCGCCTTGTTTCACATTGTGACTCCTGTGGGTTTTACTTTCATTGTTTTTTAATCATTACTTTGCTAAGCCAATTGGGCTTTTTTCATGTATGAATTTTTTTTATTGTACATGCGTACAATGCATGTATGCTCCTGCAAGTTGACCCAATTTCCACATCTGAAAATAATGTACATTGCAGCCTTATAAAAGCGAGACATAATGCCAAGCACTTCCGCTGCTTGTACCATAGCTCAGCCAGTGCATCGTCTGAAGGGTGCATCTGCTTTGCAGAAGCCAGCTCTCGCGGCGTACCGGCCTACCTACACGTCAAACTGAAGCTTTTGCAAACCGCCCACTCCCGCCCAACGGCGAGCACGGCTCAAGTTTTCGAACCTCAAATGGTTTGGATGATGGCACATTTAAAGTGTGCGGCACATTGGCGCTTATGGTCTACAGTTGAGAAAATGTCGTGCCAAAGGAAAGGGCTGTCTGCTTCTCCAAATCCAAACTGTCCCTTTTAATGAGAAGTGCCATCTAAAGTGAAATGTATTATTATTATTATCATTATGTTTGAAGATATTAGTGTATTGTATAGTTTGATAATTTAAGACTTATGAGCAATTCAAGAGTCACTTCTTCACCACTGACCAGATGCATTGTTTTACTTCTCTATTCAGCTGTGCAGAACGACACTATGATGCTGCCAAATTTAACTGCAGAGGTGAGTCCTCCTCGCCGCTGGCCACTCGCAACCCCTTAACCGTCCCGCTTGGCTCAACTAATGTTAGCATAGCATCAGAGGGTGCCATTAACACTGCCTAGGGTCTGGGGTTTGATTCCCACTGGGGCCACCCACCATCCAATGTATCCACCAAATGGCATTATATTATCATATTGTCTGTCTTTCCATCTTTACCCGTCTTCTCCAATGTCATTTTAGTTCACTATTTATTAAGAAGATTTTGGCGTCTTGCTCGAAGTTGCCTACAGTCTGTGCACTTTTGGATTGAACTCGGTTCCTTTCGGCTGGTAGTTGAAAACCCTGACCAGCCGTAACGCCGGTGTTTCCCAACCTTGGGGTCGCCTGATATGCATATGTGGTCGTGGCAGAGCTTGCGGACTTATAGGCGCATACGTTCACTGGGACATTGATATTACCGGCAGATGCTCTCCAGGGTTCAGAAGATGTGGGGGCAGCAGATGGACATTTTGGGTCACAAGGATTTTCAGACCTAAAGAAAAAGGGGGTCAGCCCCCCCCCCCCCCCCCGCTTAATCCCTCTTACCTACGCTGACCAGACGTCCCATTTTCTCCGGGATTGTCCTGGTTTGAGTGTCCCGCTTCCCAAAAAAATATCTGTACAACACTAAAATGTTCCGGTGTTAAACATTCACTACCAAATTGTCCTGGTTTCCACCACATCTATAATAACAATACTAATATTGTACTCGATTTCAGCTCTTACATCGGCGTTTGTCATTTTCTGTCCCACTCATTATTAACCTAACCCAATCAAAAAAAACTTTCTTACCTCTTCTTCCACCTCCGTCCAGTTGCACAGTACCCCTTCGAAGACCACAACCCACCCCAGCTGGAGCTGATCAAGCCCTTCTGCGAAGACCTGGACCAGTGGCTGAGCGAGGACGACAATCACGTGGCCGCCATCCACTGCAAGGCGGGCAAGGGCCGCACCGGCGTCATGATCTGCGCCTACCTCCTCCACCGCAGGAAGTTTCATGAAGCCCAGGAGGCGCTTGACTTCTACGGCGAGGTCCGGACGAGGGACAAGAAGGTGGGTTAAATAAAAAAAAATAAAAATAAATGACTTATTATTTACGTTATGTCGGTTGGTTTGGTGGCTTGATGGGTTTAAACTGACTCTTATACACATGGATATATACTGTAGTTATTCAGCTGATACAGCCTGGCACTACATAGTTTTGCTCTTAAGCTGTGGATATGATCATTAGTAATGTTTGAAGGCTGAAAAGGGGAATACTGTATTTATTAGAAATATCAACTGTTTTTGAAATATTGAACGTATTGCTCATCCAAAAGTACATCTACAGGTGAGTCACGGCATGAGGAAAGTGTGGGAGCTCTGTCCCAACGTCTCTCTCCTTGTCTCCAGGGCGTGACCATCCCTAGCCAGCGCCGCTACGTCTACTACTACAGCTTCCTGCTGCGGAAGCAGCTGGACTACAAGCCCGTGGCGCTGCTCTTCCACAAGATGGTGTTTGAGACGCTGCCCATGTACAGCAGTGGCACCTGCAGTGAGTCCCACGCCGCCGCCGCCGCCGCCTCCCACACCCCGGCCGCCGCCGCCAGCCGCCGCCATAGCTTCAAACTAGCTTGTGTAGACGACACGCACACACATGCATACACACACACACACACACATTTGTCAGCATTGTGCACACATGGCTAGCATGCCCACGCTAGCCTTAGCATTCTGCCATGTTAGCTTAGCCGTGAGTTAGCTTACAATTGTGTTAGCTTGGCAAAGTGTTTACATGGCAACATGTTCGCGCTGTTAGCGCTGTGTTAGCTTGGTGGTATCGCTGCGTTAGCTTGCCGCCGCATTTGCTTGCCGCTGTGTTGATGGGTCGTCTTCTGATGATCCTCTCCCTGCGCTTGGCTCTGCCGGAGGTTTACGAAACCGTATCATTTGTCACTGAATTAGCCGCAGCGTTCATTAACCATCCGGCCGGAACGAGGCTAGCTATCCACAGTAGGAACTGGAAGTGGCTCCACTCCCTCCCGCCACTGTTTAAGCGTTTTTTTTTACATTTATATCGCTGTTTTTTTACAAAGAACTAGCGATGACTCTTGCTGCGTTTTTTTGGATGACTCGACTTTTCATTTGTCATTCTTTCAAAGCTAGGGCATTAACAGACATGGACAACATCATTTAAGGTCTGTCGACATTGGCCAACGTTTTCTTTTTATCGTTCTTTCTCCTGCTAGTAGTCGAGAAGGAGTAGCAGTGTTTAACACTGCATACGTCTACATGCTGTGAACATGGACAAGCCCACAGAGCGGTTACTTTGCTCAGCAGTTCCTGGTCGTATTTGATATTGGCAACAAACTTTTTTTCACATTTACATTAAGGGCATTTAGCGGAAGAGTACATTGAGGAAGTGACTGCAAGACACAAATGTAATGCTGTATCAGGATGCAAATACACTGACCAAATCCGACGTATTAATACCTCACTGGCTTGCGTTTCTTGGTAGAAGGATGAATGTCTCGTCTACTTTCTACTCGCTAGACAACACGTCGTCACTCTTGGTCGCGTTGGCGCCAAGTGAAATATTCGCCATGTTCTCTCTATTAGGAGCGCATGTAGTCTCAGCGAATCGGCTGAAATTCACACGCTGATATCGTGCATCTCTACCGCTCGGTGTTGTGGAGCCACTTCAAAATGTGTTGTCCTGATAGAGGAAACCACTCTTCCTTCCACGACAGCCAACCTTATCAATACACTCACCTTTTCAATACGCGCTTCGATTTGCGAGTGTGGTTCGGACCGTGTCACGTTTCACAATTCAAACTGATTTTATGCGTGTGATATCCTACCGTCGATGCTGTGCATGTGTGTATTTTTGGTGTTGTGCACTGAGGTGTCAAATCTCTGAATCCGTTTGTCACTTGAACCTCTTTCCTCTCTGCGGCGTTGCTTGATGAAACCCTTTTCCTGTGCGATTTATCCCTTCTCGTACGATTGAGCCGCCGCTCTCCTTGACTCCTTGTGTATGCCACCGCTCTCCTTGACTCCTTGTGTATGCCTCCTCTGTCCTTGACTCCATGTGTATGCCTCCGCTCTCCTTGACTCCTTGTGTATGCACCTTGACCCCTGACCTCCTGTAATTGCTCCTTACCGCTGTGACCTCATCCACCTTGGCTTTTTTACTCACCATTCCTTTTTAAAACGCAACAAAACAAGACCCCTATTTTTTATTGATTTCAATCTGCCCACTAAAGTACAACATGTCCTCTTTTTTTATAATTAACTACTGTTTGTAGGACAGTGTAGTTTAACAGAGGCACTTCCCATTTCTGAATTTTACAAACGTAAAAAAAAATCTATATACCGTCAAGAACACTTTTTTTTTCGGTCGCTGCGATCAGGAACCGTGTGTGTGTGTGTGTGTGTGTGTGTGTGTGTGTGTGTGTGTGTGTGTGTGTGTGTGTGTGTGTGTGTGTGTGTGTGTGTGTGTGTGTGTGTGTGTGTGTGTGTGTGTGTGTGTGTGTGTGTGTGTGTGTGTGTGAGAGAGAGATTTCGATGCCGTGTCGGTGCAGACCTGACATGCTGTATGTGGATGTGTTTGTAGTAGCTCTTGTTGCGTGTGCTTGCTGTGTGACGCCCGTCCGCTCACGTTATGAGTCATGACCATGTGTCCCACCCACCCCCCCCCCCCCCCCCCCCCCCACCTTCATAAGGGGACTCCTCCTCACTATGTATGACCATGTCCCTCCCTCTCTCTCTCAAAGGGGACAGTTCTGTTAAAAACCGGAGCGAGCAGATCCCACAGGGCTTCAAGAAAGGGAATTGGCACTGGGGTAAATGAGCCTTTTATCAATGTTTTTATATTTATATATTATATATTTTTCGTTGGGGGCCCCAGAGAACCACCAGGAAGGACTCGCTTTAGCCTAGCTGCTAGAGGTGTTATACCATGTAGTCATGACTTGGCAGATGCTTTTATCCAAAGTGACTCACAGTGAAAGGAAGTCATCCCGGTCATCCGGCAGCAGGGAGAGGTTAGTTGCTCAGGGATGCCTACAGGTTAGACCGCCGACATTGGGATTTGAACCAAGACCCTTTCGATAGTGTAGAAATGTTGACCAAACGATGGCTCTATAGAGAGTGCTGCTGCCTGGGCAGGTAGACACCTGGGCAGGTAGACACCCCATTGACACACGGGACTCATACCGGCGGTCGCATCTTTAGTTAACCACGTCACATCGTTAATTCAGAGCGTGAATATTTGTTGAATATCCAATATTTTTCTAACTTAAAAAAAAACTGTTCAAACTGCATAAGCTGATATTTAGATGTGTGGTTTTTATTCTTAATACCCCACCACAGCAGCACTGTGCTGCTCTACATTTCACTTTCAGTTTTGATGTTGGGGCGTTTCTGGCGAACAAACCTATTTTATACAGCCTATCGACAACAATGCGTGGCTGCTCAATGGTGACGGCTTTTGACTATTTAATGATAATGACACTATTTTTGTAATGGTTTATGATCACTCGAGTACACGTTTTTACCCCTACTGGCTGCTAGCCTACCAGACCTTTTTACTAAACCTAGCGGCTTGTGGACCACCACCACCATCAAGAACAACCCACCCCGCAAGATGAGAGTATAAAAACGCTCGGCCGGTTCGTCTCGGTCCAAAGCCTCAACTTATCTTGTCCAATGAGAATAGGATCCCATCTCCTTGGTTCTGGGTGTCTGTAAGACTGGTTTACGGGTCTCTGTACTTTCCTTTCCTTACTAAATTTGAATTAACTGGTTTTCATTTTGGTTTATCAGGCTTCTCTTTTTGTTTTTAGTCCTTTTTTATTTCCTGTTTTGCATTTAATGGGTGTGAGGGTTTGCTTGTTCCTGCCATTCCCGTGGTACTAACACTGGTATCCTGTCTGGTTCCCGGATCTTCCTCCTCCCCTCCTCCTCCTCTCTGTCCCTCACCACCTTGACCAACGTGCGACCCTTGCATGCGACGGTATCTTCTTCTTGCAGACCCCCAGTTTGTGGTGTACCAGCTCAAGGTGAAGATCCACACCTCCAACCCCGCCCACACGCGGCGAGAGGACAAGCACATGATGTTCGAGTTCCCCCAGCCGCTGCCCGTCTGCGGGGACATCAAGGTGGAGTTCTTCCACAAACAAAATAAAATGATGAAAAAGGTGGGTGGATTTTTTTATGTTTACATTTTTTTGTACCATGTGCTTTTATCGGATCAGATCCAGCAGCTTGTCCTCCCACCGGGAAAAAGTTGACTAGTGCTGTCCATGTTTGCGTTCGCTGTTGGCCAATTACGCGCTGACAGGTCCCTGCCTCCAGCAGCATGATTGGTCGAAACACATATGAAGCGAAAGAAAGTGAAAGGCCACTCAGATCTCAGCTCGTCTGCTATCAGACTTTAGGATTATTATTTACAGTCTGATTTGTGAGACTAAACTTTTTCTAAAATGCATTTACCTGTATAATACAGTTTGAAATGGACATCTTGCTCTATACCCACTCCTCTCTTCTTCTTCTTCTTCTTCTTCTTCTTCTTCTTCGCTTGTTTTATTTGTTTTTAGGATAAAATGTTCCATTTTTGGGTCAACACGTTTTTCATCCCCGGGCCGGAGGAGGGCGAGGAGAAGGTGGAGAATGGGACCGCGGGGAACGACCCGGACGGCCCGGTCCCCCGGCAGGCCGGGCCGGCCCTCGGCCAGGTCCCGGTCCAGATCCCCGCGGTCCAGGTCCCGGTCCCGGTCCCGGGTCCTCCCCAGGGTCCCCTCCCGGGTCCGCTCCAGGTGCAGGGTCCCGGTCGGCCCCAGAGTGCGGAGCGGCGGGACGGTGAGAGGGACTATCTCATCCTGGCGCTAACGAAGAACGACTTGGACAAGGCTAACAAAGACAAAGCTAACCGATACTTCTCGCCAAACTTCAAGGTGAGTAGAGTTCAAGACTCTAGACTTGAGACCATTTTGTAGTCCGCAATACATCTTCGGTGCCGACGTTTTCGCGGAGGACTGGAATTGGGCCGGCGGCGTGCCGTCTATGAGGCATTCAGCCATTAAGGATAACCCACATGCATGTCTACCTGCGCACCTCACAGAGCAAGGCAGTAACGTGTGTGTGTGTGTGTGTGTGTGTGTGTGTGTGTGTGTGTGTGTGTGTGTGTGTGTGTGTGTGTGTGTGTGTGTGTGTGTGTGTGTGTGTGTGTGTGTGTGTGTGTGTGTGTGTGTGTGTGTGTGTGTGTGTGTGTGTTCTGGATAATGGTGAGGACTAGGAGTAACTGCAGATGGCTGTGCTCTGTGGGGGGGGGGGGCAGGGGGCGTGGCTACAGTGATGTGCGTAACAAGCACTTGGTAGCCGGCTAGAACAGGAAATGTGGGCAGTACAAAGAGAAGGGCCTAACTGACATTTAACAGACACAATGTCTAACGCACAGATACTGTAGCAGCAGGAAAGTCTGTTCATAAGTGAACTGCAGTCACACTACACAACAATGTTGTCATCATAATCTGACCTGTAACGGTGTACAACTGTCATAATTAGGTCTAAAACGGGTGCAACTGTATCTCACAGTGAAGTTTGTTCTGCAGGCCCTATTTTTAAATGCTGCTGCTTTTTTTTTTTACATGCATATTTCCTCATTTTTCAAGAGTACATTTCTGTCTAGCGTCTACAAACCACATGTCATGCTTTCAGTGTTCACACAACGACGCCACACTTACTCCCATTGAAATGTAGAGCCGTGTTTCTAGAGGAGGGTGGAGAGCGTGTTTCTAGAGGAGGGTGGAGAGCGTGTTTCTAGAGGGTGGAGAGCGTGTTTCTAGAGGAGGGTGGAGAGCGTGTTTCTAGAGGGAGGGTGGAGAGCGTGTTTCTAGAGGGAGGATGGTGGAGAGCGTGTTTCTAGAGGGTGGTGGAGAGCGTGTTTCTAGAGGATGGTGGAGAGCGCGTTTCTAGAGGGTGGAGAGCGCGTTTCTAGAGGGTGGAGAGTGTTTCTAGAGGAGGGTGGAGAGCGTGTTTCTAGAGGATGGTGGAGAGCGTGTTTCTAGAGGGATGGTGGAGAGCGTGTTTCTAGAGGGAGGGTGGAGAGCGTGTTTCTAGAGGGAGGGTGGAGAGCGTGTTTCTAGAGGGTGGAGAGGAGAGCGTGTTTCTAGAGGGTGGAGAGGAGAGCGCGTTTCTAGAGGAGGGTAGAGAGCGTGTTTCTAGAGGAGGGTGGAGAGCGTGTTTCTAGAGGAGGGTGGAGAGCGTGTTTCTAGAGGGATGTGGAGAGTGTGTTTCTAGAGGAGGGTGGAGAGCGTGTTTCTAGAGGAGGGTGGAGAGCGTGTTTCTAGAGGAGGGTGGAGAGCGTGTTTCTAGAGGAGGATGGTGGAGAGCGTGTTTCTAGAGGAGGATGGTGGAGAGCGTGTTTCTAGAGGAGGGTGGAGAGCGTGTTTCTAGAGGGAGGGTGGAGAGCGTGTTTCTAGAGGGAGGGTGGAGAGCGTGTTTCTAGAGGGAGGGTGGAGAGCGTGTTTCTAGAGGGAGGGTGGAGAGCGTGTTTCTAGAGGAGGGTGGAGAGCGTGTTTCTAGAGGATGGTGGAGAGTGTTTCTAGAGGGATGGTGGAGAGCGTGTTTCTAGAGGGATGGTGGAGAGCGTTTTTCTAGAGGATGGTGGAGAGCGTGTTTCTAGAGGGTGGAGAGGAGAGCGTGTTTCTAGAGGAGGGTGGAGAGCGTGTTTCTAGAGGAGGGTGGAGAGCGTGTTTCTAGAGGGAGGGTGGAGAGCGTGTTTCTAGAGGAGGGTGGAGAGCGTGTTTCTAGAGGGAGGGTGGAGAGCGTGTTTCTAGAGGAGGGTGGAGAGCGTGTTTCTAGAGGAGGGTGGAGAGCGTGTTTCTAGAGGGATGGTGGAGAGCGTGTTTCTAGAGGGAGGGTGGAGAGCGTGTTTCTAGAGGACGGTGGAGAGTGTTTCTAGAGGAGGATGGTGGAGAGTGTGTTTCTAGAGGGAGGGTGGAGAGCGTGTTTCTAGAGGAGGGTGGAGAGCGCGTTTCTAGAGGAGGGTGGAGAGCGCGTTTCTAGAGGAGGGTGGAGAGTGTGTTTCTAGAGGGAGGGTGGAGAGTGTGTTTCTAGAGGGAGGGTGGAGAGTGTGTTTCTAGAGGAGGATGGTGGAGAGTGTGTTTCTAGAGGGAGGGTGGAGAGCGTGTTTCTAGAGGAGGAGGGTGGAGAGCGTGTTTCTAGAGGAGGAGGGTGGAGAGCGTGTTTCTAGAGGAGGGTGGAGAGTGTGTTTTTGTTGTGCCGTTTAAAATGTTTGCTTGATGTGGGAGTAGGATCAGGTGACTCGATGTGATCAATCATCTTTAACCTGAAATTCAAACCAGCCAATCACCAGCCAGTAGCTCCTTCATATAAATCAGTCTCCTGGTTTAATTAAATGTTTAAAACATTAATTAAACATTTACTTAAACACAATTTAGTGGGGGAAAAAAAACGTCTTGAATCTTAAGAAAAATGGTCAATGTGCAATATTTAACAAAAACAAATATGTGCGTTGGGTTGAAACCAGTGGTTGAAATTAAGCTGTTTTACTCGCCAAATGCGAGTAATTTTTGTATTTGTCGAGTAAAAGCCCCACTGCCCCCCCCCGGCGCCGCCGCTGGCCGGCCCAACCCGAGTGTTATTTCCTATATGCTACTTTTACACGCGGTGTTCCCCCTCCGCCTGAAAACATACGTAGTGAGGGTCCAGACACGCAGGCTGCCCCGCGCCGCAGGTATTCACTGTATGTATTTGTTTATGTAACGGGACAATGGCAAAGTCCACCGCTGCATTTCAAATAGGGACCAACATGCATACTGCGTGTTAAAGCCGCTGGTAAACAAGTGAATTCATTCATTCACTTCATTGGCAAAACACAGAATATCGATCGGGTCACAGTTAGGTTATCCAGATCCGTATTTCTTTGTATATTTTTGTTGTTTTTTTTTAAAAACGTTTTTAAAGAAACTATTTTGTGTTCGTCCTAAAAGTGTGAATAATACGATCACTCCCTCAACGTCACTCAATCCGTATCCGAGGCGGTTACCAATTAAAAGGTGTGTGTGTGTGTGTGTGTGTGTGTGTGTGTGTGTGTGTGTGTGTGTGTGTGTGTGTGTGTGTGTGTGTGTGTGTTGTGATTCCCATTCAGTAAGGCCTGTGCTCTGTGTCTCCTTCCTTACTGCTGCAGGTGAAGTTGTACTTCACCAAGACGGCGGAGGAGACGTCGAACTCGGACGCCAGCACTTCGGCGTCGGTCACCCCCGACGTGAGCGACAATGAGCCGGACCACTACCGGTACTCCGACACCACGGACTCGGACCCCGAAAACGAACCTTTCGACGAGGAGCAACACACGCAGATCACCAAAGTGTGAAAAGTGTGGGGGGGGGGTTTTTTTTGTTTTTTTTTAAACGGGAAGAGAAGAAAACGCACGCCGTCGGAGAGCGGCGGCGGAGACGGCGAGCAGAGGGGGAAAAAAAGGAAAAAAAAAACAAACTTGAATATAAACTGAAAAGAAGAACCTTTTTTTTTTTTCTTTTAGTCCGGACCCTTCCCCCCCGAACGGCAATACATCACCATGTCCAATGCCAATTTTAGGGAAATCAAAAAAAAAACGATGAATATCCTGACCAATATATTGTTTTTATTTTTTAATTTTTGTTCTCTTTTTGGCACGGCCGTGCGAGATAATGACACTGTCGCCCCGTGGGAAAAGGTGCTGTAGCTCTAAAAAAAAACAAAAACAACAAAAAAAAAACTAAACTAAACGTGTTTATATATAAGTATATACATATGTATATGTATATACGTATATACATGCATTATATATATACAAGAACTGTTTTTTTTTTTGTGTCAAAGACAATGGAAAGAAAACCACAATCAGGAGACGGAGAGGCGACGCGTGGGAGAAGAATGATAAAGTAGGAATATGCTGCTCCTTCTCCTGTCTAAACCAAGGCCAGTGCTGCAGTCACTTTTGTTTCCTCCCCCCCCCTCCCCCCCCCCCCACTCGCTCCTCCTCCCTCACCTCGCCTTTGACTTCCCACTGCCCTTTCCTCTCCTCCCATCCTTCTCCCACCCCTCGCCTTTGACTTCCCACCCCCCTTTGACTCCTCTCCTTCCTCCTCCTGCTCCTCACCCGTATCTCCACCTCTCCCTCCCTCTCTTCTTCCTCCCTCTGCTCCTCACCCGTGTCTCCTCCTCTCCCTCCCTCTCTTCTTCCTCCTGCTCCTCACCCGTGTCTCCTCCTCTTCCTCCCTCTCTTCTTCCTCCCTCTGCTCCTCACCCGTGTCTCCTCCTCTTCCTCCCTCTCTTCTTCCTCCCTCTGCTCCTCACCCATATCTCCTCCTCTCCCTCCCTCTCTTCTTCCTCCCTCTGCTCCTCACCCGTATCTCCTCCTCTCCCTCCCTCTCTTCTTCCTCCCTCTGCTCCTCACCCGTATCTCCTCCTCTCCCTCCCTCTCTCCTTCCTCCTCCTGCTCCTCACCCGTATCTCCTCCTCTCCCTCCCTCTTCTTCCTCCCTCTGCTCCTCTCCTGTATCCCCATCCTCTCCCTCCCTCTCTTCTTCCTCCCTCTGCTCCTCACCCATATCTCCTCCTTCCTATCACCCCCCCCCCCTCTCCTCCTCCTCCTCCTCTACTGTGAACGCTTCTCGTGCTCTTGGCTGTCCCACATGACGTGTGGTCACTGCAGTGCAAACTGCATGCTGGGGGACGGACGGGGGAGGGGGAGGCGGGAGGGACGGGGGTCGGAGGTCGGGGGTCATAAAGAGGCTGTGATGTTTCAAAGCATTGCCATTCCGTCACCCCTCCTCCCCCCTTCCCCCCCCCCCCCCCCCCCCCCCACTGTGTATACGTTTAAATTATGCAGAACAAGGCATCCCCATGTAATTGTCAATGTTTTTTTTATCATAAGATAATAAAAAAAATATAATACACAACCGCAAGGAGAGAAGTGTGATGATGTCATCGCTACGGTGGCGGCGGCGCTACGGCGTGCGGACGGTGGCGGCGTGAGGACGGTGGCGGCGGCGGCGCT
>JAOPHQ010005279.1:0-41557 GCA_030340625.1 Merluccius polli
GCACCTGGAGGGTCAGGGGGACCTCCAGCAGGCGGCCAGGGTCCTACAGGAGGGCCTGAGCTGCAACGCCCAGCCCCTGGGGAGCATCCAGCAGTCCCTACGGTAGGCTGGCTGCACTCTAAGGCCGGAGATATACTTGCCGTGCATAAGCATTGGTTGTGCCCGGCATACAGGCTTTCACACTGTGGTTAAGCAGTCAGCATAATTCTCACAGTATGTGTGATTGGACAGAAATTCAAGAAGGGTGTGATTTATTTAGTTTTATTCCCACAATCTGATTTCTGATTTCCCGTCTCTATGGAGACCCCACTAATGGCATGTTCAGCGATCGAAATGAAACCGCATTAAAGTATAAAACAAGTTTGTGTGCAAAGAACTTCCTCGGTGTCGGACGAAAAAAATGTGACTTCTTTACTCCCTGCTGCATTCCTGCTCTGCCATCGTTTTGACGTTTTGGAGTGTGTGGGGTGTATTATGGTTGTCATGACGACGCTCTCACCTTCCCAGGTGTGTCCAGGTGAAGTTGTCTGGTGCAGGTGTGACCGCGGATGTCGGCTCCCCGCCCAGAGCCAGCCAGGTGGACCTGCGGCCGCGCGGCAGGAAGAGGCTAGCCGAGAGCGCAGGTACTAGATGTCGATGTGGCTCTGTAGTCCCAAGCTATTAGCAGCTAGCAGGCTGCTAATGTAGCGCTGCAGTCCCATGCTGTTAGCCGCGAACAGTGCGTACTCAAAAGACTCTTGAAAGACATACGATATAAAAAAACAAAATACAGCAGTAAAAAACAAAACATATCATTAAAAATTCACATCAAAACAATACAAATTTAAGAGGCAGAAAGCGGGACAGAGAGGTAAGGAGAGTTCAGTTGTCACTGAATGGGCGACCTGCGTCTTATTTCCAATCAGGCTGTTCTGTGGAGTTGAACCTGCAGCTGCCCAGTGTGGTTCCACGGGGCCAGAGCCTCCCCCTGCTGGGCCCCGGGGCCCCGGCCGAAGAGGGCCCCCACACCGCCAGGAGCCTGGCCGCGTGAGTCCTTGGCTGCTTTGTCAGATAAAGAAAGCAAATTTAAGACAAGGCTGCGTGTGAATGGTTTGTTTTGAACCGGGTTGTGCGACAGTAGCACTAGTACTACAGTACATCTAGGGCAATGTTGGCTTATTCGCTATTGTAGTTGTGTAGTATATAGTTGTTTGCTGAATTATTAGTTTTATTAAAACAAGTCATTTAAAAGCTCTTATAAAGGTCCTGTATGGACGAACAGACTATTAATACTAAATGGGGTAAGAAGAGTTTGGGAACAACTGACCTTTGGTGTCCTTATGGAAACACGACTCGCAGAGACCCTCGCGAGGAGCTGGAGGCCGCCCAGCTGCCGTCCTGTGAAGGGAGCAGGGCTAGCGAAGAAGGGGGCGTGGCCAGCAGAGAGAGCGTCGCGGATGACAACGTGCGCAGCATGTACTGCAAGGAGCTGCTGACCAATGGGATCGAGGAGTTCTGCTTCGAGGAGCTCCGCGCCCAGCGCTACGCCCTGGGCCAGCGCCAGGAGGTCGATGGTAATCGACGTAGTGTGACTGACTACTTATTGTACCACAATAGTGCATCAGAATGCATCATGGGACGTCACGATTTACAAGCCCTACACTGCAATAATGCTGCATACATTTGACTACATATTGTACATCCATAACTACAGATTGGTAAAAGTATTTTAGTAGTAATGCGCTAGGTAAGTCTGTACTACAGACTGGTACTACACGTACTGTAGTAGTACTGTGGTGGTAGTACTGTAGTTCTACTGTAGTAGTAGTAGTAGTGTGGGTCTACTGCAGTAGTACTGTAGTATTACTATAGTTGTACTGTGGTTCTACTGTCCTATAGAGAAGATCCGACGGCTGAATGACCTTGAAGAGAAACTCAAACAGGAGCTGGAGGAGAAGCAGAGACTGCTGCTGCTACGGAGGTCCCAGCCTTCACCCCTGAACCAGGTAGGTACACCACCCCGCTATACCTTCACCCTAGGGTCTGTATAGTCTACCACCCCACTCTACCTTCACCCTAGGGTCTGTATAGTCTACCACCCCACTCTACCTTCACCCTAGGGTCTGTATAGTCTACCACCCCACTCTACCTTCACCCTAGGGTCTTTATAGTCTACCACCCCACTCTACCTTCACCCTAGGGTCTGTATAGTCTACCACCCCACTCTACCTTCACCCTAGGGTCTGTATAGTCTACCACCCCACTCTACCTTCACCCTAGGGTCTGTATAGTCTACCACCCCACTCTACCTTCACCCTAGGGTCTGTATAGTCTACCACCCCACTCTACCTTCACCCAAGGGTCTGTATAGTCTACCACCCCACTCTACCTTCACCCTAGGGTCTTTATAGTCTACCACCCCACTCTACCTTCACCCTAGGGTCTGTATAGTCTACCACCCCACTCTACCTTCACCCTAGGGTCTGTATAGTCTACCACCCCACTCTACCTTCACCCTAGGGTCTGTATAGTCTACCACCCTACTCTACCTTCACCTTAGGGTCTGTATAGTCTACCACCCCACTCTACCTTCACCCTAGGGTCTGTATAGTCTACCACCCCACTCTACCTTCACCCTAGGGTCTGTATAGTCTACCACCCCACTCTACCTTCACCCTAGGGTCTGTATAGTCTACCACCCCACTCTACCTTCACCCTAGGGTCTGTATAGTCTACCACCCCACTCTACCTTCACCCTAGGGTCTGTATAGTCTACCACCCTACTCTACCTTCACCTTAGGGTCTGTATAGTCTACCACCCCACTCTACCTTCACCCTAGGGTCTGTATAGTCTACCACCCTACTCTACCTTCACCCTAGGGTCTGTATAGTCTACCACCCCACTCTACCTTCACCCTAGGGTCTGTATAGTCTACCACCCCACTCTACCTTCACCCTAGGGTCTGTATAGTCTACCACCCCACTCTACCTTCACCCAAGGGTCTGTATAGTCTACCACCCCACTCTACCTTCACCCTAGGGTCTGTATAGTCTACCACCCCACTCTACCTTCACCCAAGGGTCTGTATAGTCTACCACCCCACTCTACCTTCACCCTAGGGTCTGTATAGTCTACCACCCCACTCTACCTTCACCCAAGGGTCTGTATAGTCTACCACCCCACTCTACCTTCACCCTAGGGTCTTTATAGTCTACCACCCTACTCTACCTTCACCTTAGGGTCTGTATAGTCTACCACCCCACTCTACCTTCACCCTAGGGTCTGTATAGTCTACCACCCCACTCTACCTTCACCCTAGGGTCTGTATAGTCTACCACCCCACTCTACCTTCACCTTAGGGTCTGTATAGTCTACCACCCCACTCTACCTTCACCCTAGGGTCTGTATAGTCTACCACCCCACTCTACCTTCACCCTAGGGTCTGTATAGTCTACCACCCTACTCTACCTTCACCCTCGGGTCTGTATAGTCTACCACCCTACTCTACCTTCACCCTAGGGTCTGTATAGTCTACCACCCTACTCTACCTTCACCTTAGGGTCTGTATAGTCTGTGTTAAATATGCTGATGTTGCTCGTTGATGAGAACTCTGAACACCGGCTTGATTTACTTCCTGGTTTTTCCCGGCCAGGTGGATGAGGGCGGGTCTGGAGGCGGGACCAATGGCGCCAGGAAACGTCCAGTGGCTGAGCCGTTCCAAATCTTCTCCGACCCCATGTCTGGCTCCGCCTCCACAATGCCTGATGAGTAAGGAACACTCCCCCCAGACAGAAGTATAAAAACTGTATCCCAATTCCTTCCCTAACTAGACCGTCTCCTTAGTAACCAGACCATATCCTTAGCAACTAGACCATCGCCTTAGCAATCAGATCCTTCCTTAGCAAACAGACCGTCTCATTAGCAACCAGACCATCTCCTTGGTAACCAGACCCTCTCAACGTCACCTTGACAACCCGACCATCTCCATAGCAACCAGAGGTTCTCCTTAGTAACCAGACCCTCTCAACATCGCCTTGACAACCACACCTCCTTAGCAACCACACAGCCTCCATGTTGTCTTTGCAGGGCCGACGGACCCAGCCCACTGTTCAACGATGTCTTCCTGCATCCGGGAGAGAAGAGGCCGAGTGTAAAGATCCAGTATCCCTGTCCCGGTGAGAACTCTGAACACACAGGTCTGGTCTTTAAAGGGCCCCTCTTCGCAAGCCATTTCAAAAGTCTACCGGTTTGTGACATCACAAATGTGTCCACCAAGATGTACGAAGGGTAGATCAGCCCACCGGCTGTACAGTCTGCTGGCTAGTGGTGAAATGGGGGCCCTTGGAAATGACATGACGTCAATGGTTGTCACATGCTGCGCGACGCGCTAGCCGTCTGGATTAATGCTCTGTGTGCTGATCTCTGACAGGTGGTGCCGCGGCGTCTGAAAACACTCTTGCTGTCAAGGTTTGTTGCTTCATGAACAGTTTTGCTTTATTGGAAGCGGATCATTAGGCGCGAACACGGGAAACCCTACAGCCAGCAGCTTATACATACAGATCACTAGCACTACTGATGTTAGTATGACTGTAGCTAAATAACGGGTATTACTGTAGTACGACTGTAGCTAAATCTCTATGGTGATACTATTATGACTGTAGATGAGGGTAGTAGTGTGACCAGGTACTCTTGTTGTCCTCTCTAGGGTGTTGAGGCAGGGCGTTTGTCTCTGACCGAGGCGGCGGTGGTGGTGGGCGGGGTCCAGAACATAACGCTGTGCGCCGTCCCCGACAACACGCGAGATTTCGCCGGCTCGGCCCACCTGGTGTCCACGCCCTGCATCAGGAGAGGACCCTCCTCTAATGCGGGTACCTCCTCCTCCTCTGGCCAATAAAGTATAGAGTTATTATCACTAGAAAGAGTTGTAGACGGCGGCCCGGTTCCGACCCGTGGATGTGCCCCCAATGGGCCTTGAGATAGTGTGGGAACCACTGATAGAGGAGACTCTTGAACTGCTATGTTTCCGTATTCAAATGTTCAAAATTCAAATGCAAATAACTATTACTAATAGCCATAGAACATTACATTTACCTTTTTTAATACGTCATTGTGGCGGGGTAAGTCCGGCCACACGCCACCTAAGTGGCTTTCCTTCGGGGCCCTCCGACACAGGACACGGGTAGATGTAGTTCAAAGGTGTTTATTGGAGTTGACAGGCCAGATGGTATTCGCCGAGCTGCTGGTACTACATGTCATGACGGTGCTCCTCCTCGAGTGTGTGTGTTGATGGCTGGTTTATCCTGGGTGCCATGATTGCTCATGCACCACAGGTGTGCAGCCCCACCCAGCCAGAGTCCAATCAGTGTGACTCAGGCCAGGTGAGGCTGTAAACCAGCCATCAACAACACACACTCCACATAAACCCTCCACAGTCATCTCACCTGATTTAATTACCTATTGATCAAAATCATGTTCCTCAATAGTGCACAGGTATTGTATATTATTGTCATTTGTGTGATATACATATTGTAGTTGATAGAATCCGGATTTGTGTGTGTGTGTGTGTGTGTGTAATGCATGTGCAGACCACCAGGGGGTGGTGTCTCAGGAGCAGGGTGCTGCGCCCCGGCCCAACCACCCCGGGAGGAGCACCGGCAACAAGCTGAGTCCCGTCCTGGAGGCCCACACAACGAGCTCCTCCCTGGGGAGCAGTGTGGCCACCGACGACCCTGACACCTCCAAGACCGGTACACACACTGGTTCATGATGCTAACTGATGCTAGTACTAGTAGCCTACATACTGGTTCATGATGCTAGTACTAGTAGCACACACGCAAACCCGGCGCTCCTGTGTAACCCTGGCGGCTCTGTATTCCAGGTGAGGACCCCCCGCTGAGGGACCCCTGTAGCGGGGAGACGAGGAAGCGTCTCCTGGATCTGGTGGAGGTCAGCTCCTTCCCAGGCTACCACACCGTGGGCACTCCCCTCCCCCATGTGGACCAAGACACCCAGCTCTCCCTCGGTGAGCTCCTTATCCCCTCGCGACACACCTGTAACCTCTAGAGACACAGCTGTAACCTCTAGAGACACACCTGTAACCTCTAGAGACACAGCTGTAACCCCTAGCGACACACCTGTAACCTCTAGAGACACAGCTGTAACCTCTAGCGACACACCTGTAACCTCTAGAGACACAGCTGTAACCCCTAGCGACACACCTGTAACCCCTAGAGACACAGCTGTAACCTCTAGAGACACACCTGTAACCTCTAGAGACACAGCTGTAACCCCTAGCGACACACCTGTAACCCCTAGAGACACAGCTGTAACCTCTAGAGACACAGCTGTAACCCCTAGTGACACACCTGTAACCCCTAGAGACACAGCTGTAACCTCTAGAGACACAGCTGTAACCCCTAGTGACACAGCTGTAACCCCTAGCGACACACCTGTAACCTCTAGCGACACACCTGTAACCTCTAGTGACACACCTGTAACCCCTCGCGACACACTTGTTATCCCTAGCAACATAGCTGTAACCCCTAGCGACACACCTGTAACCCCTCGCGACACACCTGTAACCCCTCGCGACACACCTGTAACCCCTAGAGACACACCTGTAACCCCTAGAGACACACCTGTAACCCCTAGCGACACACCTGTAACCCCTAGAGACACACCTGTAACCCCTCGCGACACACTTGTTATCCCTAGCAACATAGCTGTTACCCCTAGAAACACACCTGTAACCCTTAGCGATATGACCTGTAACCCCTAGCGACACGTATCTGTAACCCCAGCAACACGGCCTGTATCTGTAACCCTAGCAACCCAGCTGTATCTCTAAGCCCAGCGTGTGTTGTGTGTCCAGGCGGCGAGGTCGTCTTTATCCTCTCCAAGCTCCAGGAGGAGGAGCAGTTCTCTGTGTTCTCGGGCCTCAGCCAGGGGAAGCACATGGTGCTGAAGGTACTGGAACCGCTCTGGGAGGGAGAGGGCTGAGATTTTTAAGTAGCGCTTGTATGCTTTTAATACAAATACAATACAATACTGTTTAAAAAAAAAATGAACAAATCGATTAAAAAAAACGCAATACTTAAGTTAATCACTTTTCCCCCCCCACCCCCCACCCCTAATAGAGAGGTATGCAGACAGACAGACAGGTAGATAGACACAGGTGTACAGTTGACAGGTATGCAGACAGACAGACAGACAGACAGGTAGATAGACACAGGTGGACAGTTGACAGGTATGCAGACAGACAGACAGGTAGATAGACACAGGTGTACAGTTGACAGGTATGCAGACAGACAGACAGGTAGATAGACACAGGTGTACAGTTGACAGGTATGCAGACAGACAGACAGGTAGATAGACACAGGTGTACAGTTGACAGGTATGCAGACAGACAGACAGGTAGATAGACACAGGTGTACAGTTGACAGGTATGCAGACAGACAGACAGGTAGATAGACACAGGTGTACAGTTGACAGGTATGCAGACAGACAGACAGGTAGATAGACACAGGTGTACAGTTGACAGGTATGCAGACAGACAGACAGGTAGATAGACACAGGTGTACAGTTGACAGGTATGCAGACAGACAGGTAGATAGACACAGGTGGACAGTTGACGGACATGTTGACATCCTGCTTCCTGTCCAGGTGGAGAGGAGCTTGTTGCCGTGGGATTTCTACGTGGTGTCCCAGCTGAGGAGGAGGCTGTCCCCGGGGGACTCTGCCCCCCTGCCTCACGCACGCTGCTTCCTGTTCCTGGACGCCTGCGTCACCCTCTACTCCGTCCCCCGACACCGGAGACTGTCTGTGAGTTCCTCTCCCCCGCCGACCTGCTGAAGACCCGGGTATACCTAAAGCACTAAGCCCCGCGAGGCCGTGGTGCACAGCTAGGGGGCGTTAAGATTTCACCAAATAAACACACAGCCACATAAAATGCAATCATTTATTGAAAAGATATCATTCTTCCACCAAGCAATATAGTTCCTCAAGACAGCAAAATGGTTGCCAAGCAACACAGGCTTTAGCATACAGGCTTTAGCATACAGGCGCGTTAATACTAAAAATTAATTATGCGGTCATAGGTGTGTGTTTTACGGATTTTACGGCTCGGAGCCAATCGGAATCAAGGAACCGAACTATCCGTTTTATAATTGTACTTATACATAATCCCGTCATAGGTTACTAATACAACTGGTACAAATGTATGATTTGCTTTATTGTTAATCATTCCACATAATCCAAGTTCTTACCCCATTTGAATACATATTTGCCAAGTAGTCAAAAAGTCAATTTTTTATGAACCTATCCATTTTCTGACTGTCTGCTGTGTGTGATATATTGCGAAAATTGCCAGTAACCGAGTATATGTAATATCCTCCTGGTTATAATGTGACTTTTTCATAATACTGCCCTACAACATTTACGTTGGTGTGCCTTGAATCTCTGCTTGGGATGGTGTGGTGCCAACCAGGGTTTATTTTATTTTATTTCTCTGACCCTGACCATCTGACCTCTGACCCTGTGTAGGAGTGGGTGGGGCTGAGTGAGGAGGTGGGTGTGGCCAGCGTGGTTTCCAGTCTGCTCCTCATGATGAGAACCTTCCACTCCTCCTCTCTCCTCCTGGGAGCTCTGCACACGGACTCAATGCTCCTCCTCACCCACGGGTAACTCCTCCTCACTCCTCCTAAGTCCTCACTCCCCCTTTAGTCCTCACTCCTCACCCATGTAACTCCTCCTGACTGCTCCTCACTCCTCATGTCTTCCTCTTCACTCCTAACTCCTCCCTCCCAGCTCCTCCAGACTCCCTCTTCACTCCTACTCCCCCTAACTCCTCCCTCTTAACTCCGTCCCAACACCAGCTGACGGAGTGTGTTCAGCGTGGAGCCCAGGGCTAAATCGATGGTTTTGTTTCCCATGCAGAGACTCTGGGGACTCCCTGCTGTGTGTGGACCTGCTGTCCTCCCTGGACCTGCAGCACCAGACGGACCTGACCTCCGCCTCCCAGGTCCCTGCCGCCCTCGGATACCTCCAGCAGGGGGTCCTGAAGACCACCGACTCCCCCTACCAGGTAGGGGTAGAAACCTGGACGTGTGTGTGTGTGTGTGTGTGTGTGTGTGTGTGTGTGTGTGTGTGTGTGTGTGTGTGTGTGTGTGTGTGTGTGTGTGTGTGTGTGTGTGTGTGTGTGTGTGTGTGTGTGTGTGTGTCTATAACTGTGTGTGCGTGTTCTCTTGTCAGTTGGACCTTGTGTGTCTGGCGGAGGCGGTTCATCTCCTGCTGACCAAGAGGAAGATGGTGGTGGTGGAGGAGGAGGACGGCTGGATGGTGGAGGAGCTGGGACGGGCCACCGCCAGGTAGCAGAACACTCACTCTCACACACACACACACACACACACACACACACACACACACACACACACACACACACACACACACACACACACACACACACACACACACACACACACACACACACACACACACACACACACACACACACACACGTAGCAGACTGCTTGTTGCGCTCAACGTTAAAAACATTTCAACTTTGACCTTTGTTTGACCTTGGATTTTATACGGCCTATTCTGTGTGATATTATGCATTTATATATGTAGTATGTTATTATGGATGTCATGCATTATGTCCACTTCCTGTTCCTCCAGGGTTGGCAGGAAGTCGCTGTGGAGGAAGTTGTTCCATCTGCTGCTCAACTCGTCCGGAGGCTCCTCCCTCTCCGTCCTGACCCAGCTACTGGACCTGCCGGTCGCCACGGCGCCTGGTGGTCACCGTGACGGATCTGGTGGTTACCGTGACGACTTGGTGGTTGCCATGGCGATCTGATGGATGTGCTCAATGTTTTTTTTTTTGTGTGTTTCGCTTGTTTGTCAAAGTTTGTTTATATCTTTGTTGTTGCCCGTTTTTTAAAAATGTTTAAATAATATTAAAAATATTAAAAAAGAAACGAGTCCTAGCTGGTCTTACTGTGCATTATGGTTCCATACTGTCCAGTCTTATCTCCAAGACACACCCACCCTGTGTGTGTGTGTGTGTGTGTGTGTGTGTGTGTGTGTGTGTGTGTGTGTGTGTGTGTGTGTGTGTGTGTGTGTGTGTGTGTGTGTGTGTGTGTGTGTGTGTGTGTGTGTGTGTGTGTGTGTGTGTGTGTGTGTGTGTGTGTGTGTGTGTGTTTTAGCGACTACCAGGGCTATCTTTCCAGTAAAATGAGGAAGTGTGTGTGTGTGTGCGTGCGCGCGTGCGTGCGTGTGTGTGTGTGAGAGAAAGTGCCCACTATGCCTGAGGCCAAACACAACTAGATTTACTGGCTCCTAAACACGTGTTGCATCCTCTGGATAATTATTAAAACCGTCTCACTGACTGCAGCTGTTCTGATCCAGTGGCTCGACTCACCCTGAACAAGCGGAGACCTGCCTGCCCGCATATCTCTTTCACTGTCCTATTTTAATTTGTTTTGTACTTGGGGAGATGCAAAACTTACATGTTGGCAATGCAAATGGACGTTTCCCTTTCCAACTAAAACCCTTTGAGTTGAACTGAGACCATAAAATAGCAATGTTTACTTTTAGTGCCGCTGCTAATGTCACATGAACTCTGTCACCTTTGATTTGAGTATCAGGGGTTTTGAAACTGATGTTTTGGCAACATTGTTGAGATGGGGGGGGGGGGAGAGAGAGAGAGGTAAATATGAGAGGGAGGGAGAAATACAGCTAAAGAGAGAGGGGTAGAAAGAGGGCAGAGAGAGAGAGAGAGGGAGAGAGAGAGAGGGAGAGAGAAACAGAGATATGGGAGGGAGAGGGGAGCGCAGGGCGTGAAGGAGAGAGAGGTAAACAGAAAGATAGGAGAGGGAGGGAAGGAGAGCGGTGCAGAGGGAGAGAGGCGGAAGAGGATTGGGAGAGAGGAGGAGGAGTGAGCGAGGAGTGAGGAGGAGTGAGCGAGGAGTGAGGAGGAGTGAGCGAGGGAGAGCAGGATGAGTAACGGCCATGTGGCAGGTAGCAACAGGTAGCAGCACTAGCTAGGAGGGCGCTAGCTGCTAGTGAGCATAACCATGGTGTGATCTGAGATAGGCAGACTCTCTGCCTCTCCTCCGTCGACTCACCTGGACTTACCTGGACCTACCTGGACTTACCTGGACCTACCTGGACTTACCTGGAGTTACCTGGAGTTACCTGGACCTACCTGGACTCAGATGACCTCCCCTGCACTCACCTGATACAACACCTAGACTTGGACAAGCTAGGAAGTCATTAAGGTGTGTGTGTGTGTGTGTGTGTGTGCGTGTGTGTGCATGTGTGTGTGCGTGTGTGTGTATGTGTGACACATGACCCGAGCTTCTTCCTAAGTGTGTAACATATCCACCTATCCTACCAAGGTGAGCTGCAGTGTGTGAATGGACAGACAGGAGTGTGTGAGACAGGAGGTTAACCCCCAGCAGCAGCAGCAGCAGCAGCTTGCAGCTCCTCCAAGCTGCTGAAGGTGAGATCCAGGAGCTGTGAAGAGAGAGAGAGAAACTAACCCCCCCCCCCCCCCCCCCCCCTAAAACCTTCCCGCCGCTTCTCCCTCGCTGCGTTTGTCCACCGTTGAGAAGTCTTACATTCACCCGCCTGTGATTGACAGGCAAGATGGATTCTCTGAACCAATCAGAGAATATATATATATATATATATATATATATATATATATATGTGTCCATATATCAGCAAAATATCAGAAGATTTCTGGGACCAGGGACATATTTACATTTTGCCTATTGTTACCATGGTAACGGTATAAATGTAGTTCTGTGGCGGTTCATACCCAATGGTTTGCTAATGTGTGTTTTAAGCTTTGGTAAAGCAGCCAAAAACTATCCAAAGTAAGCGACTGGAATAAGGAATCGTTCTGTATTGTATTGATAGCCTATTGATTATGATCATATTGATTATGATTATTGATTATGGTATGAAGTCGATAGAAAGACGTCTGGTCACCCTCCAGACTTGGGTTTGAACTTGAATGCTGCGTGAAGATCTGAGTGTTGTGGAGGAGTCTGGTCTTGTACTGAAGTCTGGATGATTCATTAGGAATGTGTGAGTCCAACCCTAATCTCCAAACCCCTCCTCCTACCCCCCCCCCCCCATACCCCCTCCTCCTCCTCCTCCTCCTCCTCCTCCTCCTCCTCCTCCTCCTCCTCCTCCTCCTCCTCCTCCTCCTCCTCCTCCTCACTCCCCCCCCCCTCCTTCTCTTTACCCCCTCCTCCTCCCTCCTCCTCTTCCTCTTCCTCCCCCCCCCTCCCCCTCTTTCTCCTCCTGGTCAGTGGAGCTTCTGAAGGACCACACACACACACACACACACACACACACACACACACACACACACACACACACACACACACACACACACACACACACACACACACACACACACACACACACACACACACACACACACACACAGCCATCTCTCCCTGTCTCACCTCCCTCATGTTCCCACACCATAAAGTTATCATAAAACACCTGAATCTATAAATGATTGATTTCTATCCCTGGGATTAATGAGCTTCCTAACTGCTCAGTCAGCCAAAACTACACTACACTATAGGAAGCACCGAACCACACATTAACACCGCCATACTGTTTGGATTCAATTAAGGTAACTATGGCAACTAGTAGTACTCCTCATCTTACATCACACAACACTTTGTTCAGCAACACTCATCTACAGTGATGTCATGCAGACAGCGGCTGCTGCTCTGAACTACTAGCATGGTGACATGGTGAACTACTGGTCTGTGACATGGTGAACTACTGGTCTGGTGACATGGTGAACTACTGGTCTAGTGACATGGTGAACTACTGGTCTGTGACATGGTGAACTACTGGTCTGGTGACATGGTGAACTACTGGTCTGGTGACATGGTGAACTACTGGTCTAGTGACATGGTGAACTACTGGTCTGTGACATGGTGAACTACTGGTCTGGTGACATGGTGAACTACTAGTATGGTGACAGCATTACCTACTGGTCTAGTGACATGGTGAACTACTGGTCTGGTGACATGGTGAACTACTGGTTCTAGTGACATGGTGAACTACTGGTCTGGTGACATGGTGAACTACTGGTCTTATGACATGGTGAACTATTGGTTTGGTGACATGGTGAACTACTAGTATGGTGACAGCATTACCTACTGGTCTGGTGACATGGTGAACTACTGGTCTAGTGACATGGTGAACTACTGGTCTAGTGACATGGTGAACTACTGGTCTTATGACATGGTGAACTACTGGTTCTAGTGACATGGTGAACTACTGGTCTGGTGACATGGTGAACTACTGGTCTTATGACATGGTGAACTACTGGTCTGGTGACATGGTGAACTACTGGTCTGATGACATGGTGAACTACTGGTCTGGTGACCTGGTGAACTACTGGTCTGATGACATGGTGAACTACTGGTCTTATGACATGGTGAACTACTGGTCTGGTGACATGGTGAACTACTGGTCTTATGACATGGTGAACTACTGGTCTGGTGACATGGTGAACTACTGGTCTGGTGACATGGTGAACTACTGGTCTTATGACATGGTGAACTACTGGTCTTATGACATGGTGAACTATTGGTTTGGTGACATGGTGAACTACTGGTCTGGTGACATGGTGAACTACTGGTCTGTGACATGGTGAACTACTAGTATGGTGACAGCATTACCTACTGGTCTGGTGACATGGTGAACTACTGGTCTAGTGACATGGTGAACTACTGGTCTAGTGACATGGTGAACTACTGGTCTAGTGACATGGTGAACTACTGGTCTGTGACACGGTGAACTACTGGTCTAGTGACATGGTGAACTACTGGTCTGTGACATGGTGAACTACTGGTCTAGTGACATGGTGAACTACTAGTATGGTGAGAGCATTACCTACTGGTCTGGTGACATGGTGAACTACTGGTCTGGTGACATGGTGAACTACTGGTCTAGTGACATGGTGAACTAATAGTATGGTGACAGCATTACCTAATGGTCTAGTGACATGGTGAACTACTGGTCTGTGACATGGTGAACTACTGGTCTAGTGACATGGTGAACTACTAGTATGGTGACAGCATTACCTACTGGTCTGGTGACATGGTGAACTACTGGTCTGGTGACATGGTGAACTACTGGTCTAGTGACATGGTGAACTACTGGTCTAATGACATGGTGAATTACTGGTCTAGTGACATGGTGAACTACTGGTCTGTGACATGGTGAACTGCTGGTCTGGTGACATGGTGAACTACTGGTCTAGTGACATGGTGAACTACTGGTCTAGTGACATGGTGAACTACTGGTCTGTGACATGGTGAACTACTGGTCTGTGACATGGTGAACTACTGGTCTGGTGACATGGTGAACTACTCGTCTGGTGACATGGTGAACTGCTGGTCTGGTGACATGGTGAACTGCTGGTCTGATGACATGGTGAACTACTGGTCTGGTGACAGGGAAGAGATGAGGAGGAGGAGGATGAGGAAGAAGAGAGAAGGAGGAGCAGAGGGCCAGGATCTTAGATCCTTGTTTTGCGACAGCTGTTTATCCTCCACCACCACTCCCCCTAGTCACACACATTACCACTGGCAGAGAGAGAGAGAGAGAGAGAGAGAGAGAGAGAGAGAGAGAGAGAGAGAGAGAGAGAGAGAGAGAGGAAGGGAGGGAGAGAGATACTTCAACAATTTGTCTTCAGATCAGTTTTATTCGGTACATTCATGTCCACCGAACACTGAGCCTTTTGAACCGCAGTGAAGGGATCTCCTGTGTGGATCTCCTGTGTGGAGACCTTGTGTGGATCTCCTGTGTGGAGACCTTGTGTGGATCTCCTGTGTGGATCTCCTGTGTGGAGATCTTGTGTGGAGATCTTGTGTGGAGATCTTGTGTGGAGATCTTGTGTCGCTCTGGGAACCGGGAGAAGTTGTTTTTCTGAAAGCGATGATGTGAGATTGAGACGCGATCCAGACATCAGATGTGAAGCGGTTTGGACACGGCCGTCAAATCTGACCCCAAGAAAGACATCCATTATTCTTGTAGTGAGTCGATCTCTCCTCCTCCTCCTCCTCCTCCTCCTCCTCCTCCTCCTCCTCCTCCTCCTCACCTCTCTTTCTCTCTGTCTCTGTCTCTGTCTCTCTCTCTCTCTCTCTCTCTCTCTGTGTCTCTCTGTCTGTCTGTCTCTGTCTCTGTTTCTGTCTCTCTCTCTCCTCTCCTCCTCTCTCCGCTGCTCTGTCTCTCTCCTCCTCCTCCTCCTCCTCCTCCTCCTCCTCCTCCTCCTCCTCCTCCTCCTCCTCCTCCTCTCCTCTCTCTCTCTCTCTCTCTCTCTCTCTCTCTCTCTCTCTCTCTCTCTCTCTCTATGTATGTGTTTTACTACATGTATGTAGTGTACGTGTGCTTGAGAACCCGGTGTGTAATTTGAATGAAGTGAACCGGTGGCCCGGCGGTTCACCTCACCAGGATAACCTCAGTTACACTCAGCTGGTGTCATGGGACTCATCCCGCCCCATCTGAAGTCATTCACTTGTTCCCTCCTTCCTATTCCCTATATAGTGAACACTATATAGTTCACTATTTAGGGAACGAATAAGGCAATGATGCACTACTAATCTATCTGGGTGACATTGTTAGTCACCCTGTGGCCGCTCATTCGCATAAAGAACCCGAATGTGTCGACCATTCCTATTGGACGAATCTGATGACAATGAAAACCGCTATGCATCATGGGATATAGTGCAGAAATTACGGTGCATTATGAGTATTAAGTCTGTATAACAAAGTGCACGCGCATTTCGGACCGTGCTACAAAATGGTGGCGCCCTCAATAACGGCGCCCTATATGGGACAACCGGTCTTCCCTGCGTCCCGTTAGTCTAATGTGTGTCTCCTGTGTTGATTACTAATTACGTTCACCTGTGCTCCTTCGTACTCGGCGCCCTAGTTTCTGACCCGGTTGGTCGGTTTGGTTTCTGCTGGTAAACAGTACACTGCTGTTGCGCCTGTGCTGCACCCGCATTTTGGGTTTTCTAAGACGATGGGGCTGATGAGCTGCAGCGGTTTGTTAAGACACTGGAAGGTTGTTGATCAGGTCTGAGAGGAAGACACACACACACACACTCAGAGAGAGGGAGGAGTTGAGACACACAATCAATCACTCACTCACTCACACACTCTCACAGAGAGAGAGAGAGAGAGAGAGAGAGAGAGAGAGACATACATGCATAGTATAAAAGTGGGCGTGCTGAGACCTGGCTGTGCATGTGTTTGAGGAGAGGTGGGGTCAGGGTGGGGCGGGGGAGGAGGTCAGGTAACTTTAAAAACAGGCTGGAGAGGAAGCGAAGCTGCAGAGAGACGCATAGCTGACACACCGTCTGACTGGCGGCTGCGTGTGTGTGTGTGTGTGTGTGTGTGTGTGCCTGAGTGAGGGTGTTTGAGTGAGTGTAAGGGTGTGTGTCTGCATGTGCGTTTGTGAGTATGTGTCTGCGTGTGTCTGAGCGCGTGCGTGTGTGACTTCAGGGTGGGTGCATGTGTGAGTGTGTGCATCTTCATCAAGGCGTGCGTTGAGCGTATCCCAGCGATGCCGTGTGCGGCCAAGACGCCGACTTCCTGTGGTCACGCGACTACTTCCTGTGTGCCCGCAGCGTCCCTGAGCCAGCACCTCCGGGGGATGTTCCGGCGCAGGAAGAAGAAGCGAGCGGTGGAGATCTCGGCGCCGCGGGACTTTGAGCACCGCGTCCACACGTCCTACGATGTGTCCCGGGGGTGCTATGTGGGCCTGCCCCCCCAGTGGCAGAGCATCATCGAGACCCTGCGGAGACCCCTGCCCCTGGTGGACCCCTCCACCATCACCCAGGTGCAGCTGGGGCCCAAGAAGGTGAGGACACCTCGCGCGGCGGCCCAGCGGTTACCTGTCGCTACCGGTGGTTTACCTGTCTGCTGTCGACCTGCTGTGACCTGTGTACCTGTTGTTACCTGTCTACCTACTGTTACCTGTCTACCTACTGTTACCTGTGTACCTGTTGTTACCTGTCTACCTCTTGTTACCTGTGTACCTGTTGTTACCTGTGTATCTGTTGTTACCTGTCTACCTACTGTTACCTGTGTACCTGTTGTTACCTGTCTACCTCTTGTTACCTGTGTACCTGTTGTTACCTGTCTACCTACTGTTACCTGTGTACCTGTTGTTACCTGTCTACCTACTATTACCTGTGTATATGTTGTTACCTGTCTACCTACTGTTACCTGTGTACCTGTTGTTACCTGTGTATCTGTTGTTACCTGTCTACCTACTGTTACCTGTGTACCTGTTGTTACCTGTCTACCTACTGTTACCTGTGTACCTGTTGTTACCTGTGTATCTGTTGTTACCTGTCTACCTACTGTTACCTGTGTACCTGTTGTTACCTGTCTACCTCTTGTTACCTGTGTATCTGTTGTTACCTGTCTGCCTATTGTTACCTGTGTATCTGTTGTTACCTGTCTACCTCTTGTTACCTGTGTATCTGTTGTTACCTGTCTACCTCTTGTTACCTGTGTATCTGTTGTTACCTGTCTACCTCTTGTTACCTGTGTATCTGTTGTTACCTGTCTACCTCTTGTTACCTGTGTATCTGTTGTTACCTGTCTGCCTATTGTTACCTGTGTATCTGTTGTTACCTGTCTACCTACTGTTACCTGTGTACCTGCTGTTACCTGTCTACTGGTTGCTACCTACCTGTTGTTACCTGTCTACCTGCTGTTGCCTGTCTACCTGTTTCCACCTGTGAATCTCATGTTACAGGTGTACCTTACCTGTCAGGGACATCTGATCAGGTGTTTACATGCTGAATTCTCCATATGTGACAAATGGAAACATTTCTTAGTTGCTGACGCAGATTCTTACAGTCCCAGGAACTCATGGGAAACAGGCTATGACTTTCTTTGCTGAAGGATAGTCACCTGGGAGACAGAGGATTGGCTATAAATAAAACATTATGTCGCATCATGATTTTATTCAGTGAACATGTGACAACATGTTTTTCTTCTTCATAAGAAAAACATGAGATGCAATAAGCAATGCAGTCTATCTTAGACTTACTTGAACTTTCTAAAGTAACAACCCTCACCAGATTCCTATTTCAAAAGTGACTGTAAGTGTCAGGTCATCTGGGATCATGTACTTCCTGGTTCTCTAAACTGTAGTTTCTTCTTCAACATCTAGACTATAGTGCGGGGGAGCTTCATCGGACACGGAGACTACATTTCCCATGTGATCGCCGAGATGACGCGGCTGTCCGTAACCAGCTCCAACTCCCTGCGCCGGACCAGCCTGTTGGCACGGAAACGGGCCCAGTCGATGGGCCGGCTGGGCGATCTCGCGGAGGGGGACTCCTACCAGTACCTGGAGCTCCACCAGGGGCCCCACGAGGCTAGCCCCACCTACTGGCAGGACCGGATACGGCAGGTATGCAGCGAGAGCGGCAGCCCCAAGCTGGTGGGCAAGAGGAGCAGCACTCTGCCTGCCAACGGCATGCTTCCCCGGGCCAAGTCCTCCTACGAGATCGATTTCTCTTCAGTGCCGACCCCCAGCAGACCACCACCACTGGCAGCCCCCGAAGCCCATAGGACAGGCAGCCTTATGGGCCACTACACCCGCAGTGAGAGGGCTGGACCCACCCCAAGGCCAGGACTCAGCCACCGGAGCCAGAGGCCTGCGTCCTGCCACGGCCTGCAGACGCCAGAGAATGGCTCCAGGGTCAACAAGAGGGTGAAGCCAGCGGGGAACCATCTCCCAGACCTGCTGTCCACCTCCAAGGACAGCTCCCGCAGACCGCACTCTTCCTACGATTTACAAGTAAGACCTCGCCTGTCCTGTCTACATGTAAGACTTTCTCCTCCCCTGTACCGTCTAAATTCAAGACTGTCTTCTCCCCTGTCCTGTCTGAATGTAAACTGTGCGTATCCCTTGTTTTCTAACCTGTTAAAACATAACATATAGTCTCAGAAAAATACAAAATGTTGATAATGCTGATAACTAAAACTGCAGAACATGTTAAACACTGTTTCTATTGACCAGTTTTGTTGATCAAGGCCTTTCTGGTATTCATAACCACATTTTTGGCTGATGATGACGATGTAATGCAATAGCTAGGCTAGCAACTCTGATCTAACTCACCACAAAATGCCCTGCATAATGGCCTCTGTCACACAAGATGCTGGAATGCAAAGTTTGTTGCCAGACCTCTTGTTTCCCACCAAATATATTTAAACTATTTCCTGGTGAAATGACATTAATTGACCAGAACAATTTGCTAACAGGAAGTTTTTTTTTCTTCCCGTCTAGTTGGGCTCAGCGAGCCCGTCTCCAATTCCTCCGCCCAATGGCACCAGCAGCCCGATCTCCGGCCGCGTCCCGGCCCGCCGCCCGCTAACCCCGCCCCCCAGCTACACCACCAGGTCTACCCCAGGAGGCCCCGCGCCCCGACCAATCCCCGCCCCCCAAGCGAGCCCCGCCGCCCAAGCGAGCCCCGCCCCCTCCTCTCCGCCCCAGCCCAAACCCGGCTCCTCCTCCACCAAGGTGACCCACCAGCAGTTCAAAGCGGCGCTGCAGATGGTGGTGAGCCCGGGGGACCCCCGCACCTCGCTGGAGAACTTTGTGAAGATTGGCGAGGGTTCGACGGGGGTGGTCTGCATCGCCCGGGAGCGCCACAGCGGACGGCAGGTGGCCGTGAAGATGATGGACCTGAGGAAACAGCAGCGCAGAGAACTGCTCTTCAATGAGGTTGTTATCATCACTATAAACTACATTATGATTACTACGATAAACTACATGTATATATATATTCATGTACTATGTACATGAATATGTAGTACTAGTAGTAGTGCAGTAATACTCTAGTAGTACTAACAGTACTGCGCTGGTTCCCCAGGTGGTGATCATGAGGGACTACCGGCACCAGAATGTGGTCCAGATGTTTCGATCGGCTCTGGTGGAGGAGGAGCTCTGGGTCATCATGGAATACCTGCAGGGCGGCGCCCTCACCAACATCGTTAATGAGACCAGGTGAGAACACCTCGTTAATGGGACCAGGTGAGAACACCTCGTTAATGAGACCAGGTGAGAACACCTCGTTAATGGGACCAGGTGAGAACACCTCGTTAATGAGACCAGGTGAGAACACCTCGTTAATGAGACCAGGTGAGAACACCTCGTTAATGAGACCAGGTGAGAACACCTCGTTAATGGGACCAGGTGAGAACACCTCGTTAATGGGACCAGGTGAGAACACCTCGTTAATGAGACCACGTGAGAACACGTCGTTAATGAGACCAGGTGAGAACACCTCGTTAATGGGACCAGGTGAGAACACCTCGTTAATGGGACCAGGTGAGAACACCTCGTTAATGAGACCAGGTGAGAACACCTCGTTAATGGGACCAGGTGAGAACACCTTGTTAATGAGACCAGGTGAGAACAACATGTAAATGGCGCAGCACTTAAGCAGGGGCACATTCAGGTTGGTTGACTGTTGACTGTTGATGAGCTTGGCCAATCACACTTTCACACCTTCCTACTTGCTTTGTGGGTGTATGTCTAATGAATTAATGGTTGAGTGCATCAATGGCTGAATTCCAACACTTTTACCAACAGCGATTTTTCTATTACTCATTTTGTGATGCTAACCCATGTGTTGTGTCTAACCAGGCTGAACGAGGAGCAGATAGCCACGGTGTGCGAGGCCGTCTTGCAGGCGTTATCTTATCTCCACGCTCAAGGAGTCATCCACCGCGACATCAAGAGCGACTCCATCCTCCTAGCTCTGGACGGCAGGGTAAGACCACTCACCGCACACGTACCTACCCACACATATATATAAATAGACTGAGACACTTACACACGAGGGGGCAGGATAGTCTAGTGGGTTAAGGGTGTTTGATTCTGAGCCAAAAGCTACTGGGTTCGATCCCCAGTGTCCGCAGTCTACCTCTAGGCATCCTTGAGCAAGGTGACCCCTGACCCCTACCTGCGCCTTCATGACTAATGTATCTGAATTCACTCCAAGTCTCTGAGGATTGAAAACGGTAAAACAGGTCATGGTATTTAGTGGAACTCACTTCTCTTCCTGCAGGTGAAGCTGTCAGACTTTGGCTTCTGCGCTCAGATCAGCGAAGACATCCCCAGGAGGAAGTCTCTTGTTGGGACGCCATATTGGATGGCCCCAGAGGTGGTCTCCAAGACCCCCTACGGCACAGAGGTAGCCATCTTAAACCCTGCTGCTAAAGGTTCTGGTCCAACGTGTCCCTGATTCCTAATGCTACTATGCACTCTCTCCAGCTCTTTTAAACTAGATTGTGCAACACTTTTATTTTTTTTGTAGCTACTCTATGTGTGTGTGTGTGTGTGTGTTGCAGGTGGATGTGTTAACTAGGTGTGTGTGTGTTGCAGGTGGATGTGTTAACTAGGTGTGTGTGTGTTGCAGGTGGATGTGTTAACTAGGTGTGTGTGTGTTGCAGGTGGATGTGTTAACTGTGTGTGTGTTGCAGGTGGATGTGTTAACTAGGTGTGTGTGTGTGTTGCAGGTGGATTTGTGGTCTCTAGGCATCATGGTGGTGGAGATGGTGGATGGTGAACCTCCGTACTTCAGCGACACGCCAGTGGCGGCCATGAAGAAACTCAGAGATGACCCCGCCCCCAGCGTCAGGAACCCCCACAAGGTACACACACACACACACACACACACACACACACACACACACACACACACACACACACACACACACACACACACACACCATACTCACGGTGGTGTTATCTCCTCAGATCTCTCCAGCTCTGATGGACTTCCTGGGCTGCATGCTGACCCGGGAAACCACCCAGAGGGCCAGCGCCGCCCAGCTCCTCCACCACCCCTTCCTCCTCCAGGCCAGCTCCCCGCGCTGCCTCGTTCCCCTGGTGGAGCAGTACCGCAAGCGCATGTCCCTCTGCTCAGCCAACCGGCTAGGCTAGCAGAACAACAGAGGAGCGGCTACATGATGAAGGAGAAGGAGACACGCTCAGCGTTGATAATACACTGGATGAAAACCACCCCAGCATAATCCCGCTCCTCAAACCCGAGTTATGGATCCGAAACAGGAAATCTCACTTTGTCTTGCTCACTGCTGATCGGTGAGTAGAATCAGAACAACGAGCCACCGACCCCACGGACTGACATCACGTCACCTGGGAGCAGAAAACCAAAACGTCTCCAGAGTCGGTTGACTGGGACAACTGGCTCTGCTGAGTTGGAACAGTATCTGTTGAGTGGCCCGACCGAAACCTGTAGGAAAACACTAAAGCTGTGGTTCCAAACCATGGGGACCTGCCTCATCCTCTCTTGGGGACCTGCCTCATCCTCTCTTGGGGACCTGCCTCATCCTCTCTTGGGGACCTGCCACATCCTCTCTTGGGGACCTGCCACATCCTCTTTTGAGGACCTGCCAGATCCTCTCTTGAGGACCTGCCTCATCCTCTCTTGGGGACCTGCCACATCCTCTCTGCTACAATCCACAAAGTTCTTCACTTGTAAATTCATTAACATTTCTCGTTCCCTCCAGTGTGAAGCAACTTTACGATCACTCAAATCAATCCCAGCAGCCCCTACAATGTGAAGAACGTTCCTTCAAACTTAAACTCACGTCCATCAGATGTGACTGTAGTCTTGTGACATGGTCGATAAAGATCGCTTTATTGATTGCTACCCTCGGCCGAGAAACGTTAGCTCTGGTGCTAGCAAGATATTTCCCTTTCTTTCAATTCTCACTACAGCATTTAGAACGGGTTTTAAATCTCATTTAGTAAAACGCTTACTTTAAAAATGCCAAAATAATTCACTTTTCAGTGTTGTTTTTACATTCCAAATATACATTTTATTTGTATTTATTTTCAGTGTTTTTTGTCTGTAATTGTTTGGACAAAGTATCTGGTATTCACATCGTTATACTGGGTCTGCTGTAAAAATAATGGATAACAATTTTAATTTAATAAGGTGTTCAAGTGTGCAAGATGTATGGATGATGACACACAGTCATACAATAATTTGGGCTGGCTACCTTATTGCAGCTAGAAGCCAGCTACTGAATGGGTAGTTTGGCTGGTAGTAAATTATTTATGTATATAAATATATATAAACAATCTAGGCGGTCAGGCCAAGTCAGTAAAATAATAAATCGACTCCCTGGTCAAAGATTATGAACCTATGTGATATGGTTTGGTCGTAATTACTGACTGATTTTCAAGGGGATTTAACATGGGGAACAACCGGCATGGAGCCTTCCTGCCGACATCTATAGCAACCACGTCTTTATATCCTATGTTCAACTTCAACACTTTATGAGAGAAGTGAATGACTTCCTGACTAAGTATATATTTTTATTGAAAGATGAGTGAGACTGTGATTTGGTATACATAGTTTGACATAGTTTGTAAGATTTATATGTAAATACATTCAAAATAAAGCCCTCTCATGTGTCTCATCTGCCTGTCAAGCAGTTCCCCGTCTCTGCTCGTGGTTTGGTATTATTTATAGTCTGCTGTCCCGCATATCAAGTTCGGAATGGACTTTTGCACAGATACGAGATATGTCTTCTTTAGCAACCGTCTTCAAGCCGATGGGCGATGTCATCCACCAGCCTCTTGCATTCCCTGCCTGTCTGAACCTGTAAGAGTCCTCCTGTCACTCTCTCACCGCTACTGAAAGAACAGCCCTGAATCCAACCCCCCCCACAACCCGCCTTCCACCTCACTCTGCCTGGGCTGTAAGGCCTCTGGGCCTCCCTCTGGGTCTTGGTGTCTGTGGGTTGCATTTAGTTACGGTCTCTTGTGTCTTTGAAGTAATAATGTCGAAGATTTACATGTAAATGAATGTCTGTTGAGTCACTATCGCCGAATGAGGCAACGCAATGGTGATCGAGCCTATGGATACCTAATGTTAAGGTATCGTTATTTATATGTTATATATATCATTATATATATATATATATATATATATATATATATATATATATATATATATATATATATATATATATCTTTACATGTGCCATTATCTACATTGTTAAAGGTTACTGGTTCTCCTTGTTCCAGAGAGAACTAAAGTATGAACTAAGTATAACGTGTTGTCCTGTAGATAAGAAGGATGAGTCTGGGGCTGGGACAGGGCTACTTGGTGATAACACACTATCAGCAGGCATTTTAAGAGGCAGGATCGTTGTTCTATTAGTGGAGAGCACTATCCCCACAGTTCCTGTTCTTCCCTAACATGTGACAAACACACCCTGTTGGTGTTGTCTGGGGGGTGGAGGTGTACTCTCAGATGGATGATTTGTTTGAATCACACAGGGTGGTGTTGAAACTGTTCATTAGGACACATGTCACAATCCAGTCAGATTTATTTGTAAAGCCCTTAATCACAGTAACGGTCTCAAAGGGCTTCACAGGCCCCACATTATACAACACCGCCTAACCCTAAGCCCTCTGAAGTACTTTAAGGAGAAACTCCCCAAACAAAGAGGGAAGAAACATTGAGAAGGAACACAGAAGTGGAAAAATGTTTGTGAACTAAATGATTCACTTGATTTAGTTTGGTAGGTGACATTAGGTGACACTGTATTTATTTATTATTTTAACAATACCCTATAACAAAAAAAAGATAATCCATTACTTGGACTATCAAATTCATCACAAACAAAAGTTTGTCTACTAAAAACACATTATTCTGATGTGTTTTGGGGTGGTGGCAGAAGTCAGACCAAAGTCCTATTTCCTAAACTGAAATTGAAAATGTTACATGCTTGAAGCATATAGTACGTCTCTTTGTCCGACACAAGTCTTGTGTTCTCTGTGTTAAATCTAGAGGTGTCCGTGCTTCTTATCGGTCAGGACAGAAGGATGGAGATAAGCGGTGAAACGCTAGTCTCCATAGATGGACTCTAACAGCCAAAGGTCCTGGGTCTGACCTCACGGTGGACAGATTAAACCACCAGAAGCTTCCTAATATGGAGCCCAGGAACCTTTTATAAAGACGCCTGGGAGAGGATGAGCAGAGTAGACATCACTTCAGCCAGTGTCATCCCCAGACGTACCAGGACTCTGTTCTACCACTGCCTCCACCATGGGTGACGCTTTGATGGCCGAGTTTGGAAAGGCTGCTTGTTTCCTCAGGAAGTCCGACAAGGAGCGCCTGGAAGCTCAAACCAGGGCTTTCGATATCAAAACTGAGTGCTTTGTCGTAGACGATAAAGTGGAATATGTCAAGGGCCAGATCCAAAGCAAGGACGGAGAGAAGGTTGTGGTCAAAAAGGAAGACGGCACTACAGTAACTGTTAAGGAGTCTGCTGTCCATCCACAGAACCCGCCGAAGTTTGATAAAATCGAGGATATGGCCATGTTCACTTTCCTCCATGAGCCTGCGGTGCTGTTCAACCTCAAGGAGCGCTATGCCGCCTGGATGATCTACACCTACTCTGGCCTTTTCTGTGTCACCGTCAACCCCTACAAGTGGCTCCCAGTGTACGACTCGGAGGTGGTGGCGGCCTACCGAGGGAAGAAGAGGACCGAAGCTCCTCCTCACATCTTCTCCATCTCAGATAATGCCTACCAGTACATGCTCACTGACCGGGAGAACCAGTCGGTCCTCATCACCGGAGAATCTGGTGCTGGGAAGACCGTCAACACCAAGCGAGTCATCCAGTACTTTGCCAGCATCGCTGCAGTCGGCGGTGCAGTCAAGAAGGATGCCACCAAAGGAACCCTGGAGGACCAAATCATCCAGGCCAACCCTGCCCTGGAGGCCTTCGGTAATGCCAAAACCCTGAGAAATGACAACTCCTCCCGTTTTGGAAAGTTCATCCGGATTCACTTTGGGAACAGCGGCAAGCTGAGCTCTGCGGACATTGAAACCTACCTGCTGGAAAAGTCCAGAGTCACTTTCCAGTTGAAGTCTGAGAGGAACTATCACATATTCTTCCAGATCTTGTCCAATCAGAAGCCGGAGCTGCTGGACATGCTGCTGATAACCAACAACCCGTACGATTACTCTTACATCTCCCAAGGAGAGGTAACCGTGGCCTCCATCAATGACTCTGAGGAGCTCATGGCCACTGACAGTGCATTTGACGTCCTCGGCTTCACCCTGGAAGAGAAGCTGGGTGTGTACAAGCTGACTGGCGCCATCATGCACTTTGGCAACATGAGGTTCAAGCAGAAGCAGCGGGAGGAGCAGGCAGAGCCAGACGGGACTGAATCAGCTGATAAATCAGCGTACCTCATGGGTCTGAACTCAGCAGACCTCATCAAAGGCCTCTGCCACCCCAGGGTGAAGGTAGGAAATGAATACGTCACTAAAGGTCAAGGGGTGGACCAAGTCTACTACTCCCTAGGTGCACTGGCTAAGTCAGTGTACGAGAAGATGTTTAACTGGATGGTGGTGAGAATCAACCATTCCCTGGACACCAAGCAGCACCGACAGTACTTCATAGGAGTGCTGGACATTGCAGGTTTTGAGATCTTTGACTTCAACACCTTTGAGCAGATGTGCATTAATTTTACCAATGAAAAGCTGCAACAGTTTTTCAATCACCACATGTTTGTCCTGGAACAAGAAGAGTACAAAAAAGAAGGCATTGACTGGGAGTTCATTGACTTTGGAATGGACTTGCAAGCCTGTATTGATCTAATTGAAAAGCCCCTGGGTATCATGTCTATTCTGGAGGAAGAGTGCATGTTCCCGAAGGCAAGTGACCAGACATTCAAGTCCAAGCTATATGACAATCACCTGGGCAAAAACAAAATGTTTGAGAAGCCGAGAGCAGCAAAGGGAAAAGCAGAGGCCCACTTTGCCCTGGTTCACTATGCTGGTACAGTGGACTACAACATCACCAACTGGCTGGTGAAAAACAAAGATCCTTTGAATGAGACGGTGGTGGGGCTTTTCCAGAAGTCTGCCGTCAAGCTCCTCAGTGTGCTCTTCTCCAGCTTTGCGGGCTCTGAAGCAGACAAAGGAAGTGGCAAAGGAGCCAAAAAGAAAGGCTCCTCCTTCCAGACGGTGTCGGCCCTTCACAGAGAAAACCTGAACAAGCTCATGACAAACCTGAAGACCACACATCCACACTTTGTCCGCTGTCTGATTCCTAATGAGAAGAAAACTCCAGGAATCATGGACAACTGCCTGGTGATGCACCAGCTCCGCTGTAACGGTGTCCTGGAAGGCATCAGGATCTGCAGGAAGGGCTTCCCTAACAGGGTTCTGTACGGTGACTTTAAACAGCGTTACCGAATCTTAAATGCTTCTGCCATTCCTGATGGACAGTTTATGGACTGCAAAAAAAGTGCAGAGAAGCTGTTGGGGTCGTTGGATATCGACCATACCCAGTACAGGTTTGGCCAGACCAAGGTCTTCTTCAAGGCAGGTTTGCTGGGAACATTAGAGGAGATGCGAGATGAGCAACTGTCCCGCATTATCACCAGGATCCAAGCCAACGCCAGGGCCATTTTAATGAGGGCAGAGTTTGCCAAACTTGTGGTGCGCAGAGATGCTCTCTTGCTAATTCAGTGGAACCTTCGTTCCTTCCTGGGGGTGAAGAACTGGCCTTGGATGAAGCTTTTCTTCAAGATCAAGCCTTTGCTAAAGAGTGCCGAGTCAGAGAAGGAAATGGCCAACATGAAGGATGAATTCAACAAGCTGAAGGAAGCCTTGGAAAAATCTGAGGGCCGACGGAAGGAACTAGAGGAGAAAATTGTGACTGTTCTCCAAGAGAAGAATGACCTGACTTTGCAGATTCAGTCCGAACAAGATACATTAACAGACGCGGAAGAGCGCTGTGAACAGCTCATAAAGAGTAAGATTCAACAGGAAGCCAAGTTGAAAGAGATGACTGAAAGAATGGAGGATGAGGAAGAAATGAATGCTGATCTCACAGCTAAAAGGAGGAAGCTTGAAGACGAGTGCTCCGAGCTGAAAAAAGACATCGATGACCTTGAGCTGACGTTAGCCAAGGTCGAAAAGGAGAAACATGCCACTGAAAACAAAGTGAAGAATCTCACAGAGGAGCTGGCTTCTCAGGATGAAAACATCCTGAAGCTGAGCAAGGAGAGGAAAGCATTACAGGAGGCCCACCAGCAGGCTCTGGATGACCTTCAGAGTGAAGAGGACAAGGCCAACACCCTCACCAAGGCCAAGATCAAACTGGAGCAACAGGTAGACGATCTGGAGGGTTCTCTGGAACAAGAGAAGAAGGCCAGGATGGAACTGGAACGTTCAAAGCGGAAGCTGGAAGGCGACCTGAAACTCAACCAGGAGAGCGTGATGGACCTGGAGAATGACAAACAGCAACTGGAGGAGAAGCTGAAAAAGAAAGACTTTGAAATGTCACAGTTGAATGGACGAATAGACGACGAGCAGGTGGTCGGTGTCCAGCTGCAGAAGAAGCTGAAGGAGAACCAGGCAAGGATTGAGGAGCTTGAGGAGGAGCTAGATGCTGAGCGTGCAGCCCGGGCCAAAGTGGAGAAGCAGCGCTCAGATGTTTCTCGTGAGCTGGAGGACATTAGTGAGCGCTTGGAAGAAGCCGGAGGGGCCACCTCGGCTCAAGTGGAGCTCAACAAAAAGAGAGATGCTGAATTCCAGAAGATTCGAAGAGAGTTAGAGGAGTCTACACTTCAACACGAGGCTACCGCTGCAGCACTGAGGAAGAAGCATGCTGACAGCGTTGCTGAACTGGGCGAACAGATTGACAACCTCCAGCGTGTCAAGCAAAAACTGGAAAAGGAAAAAACTGAACTGAAATTGGAGCTGGATGACCTATCATCCAACATGGAGTGTGTGGTAAAAAACAAGTCCAATATTGAGAAGATATCCCGCTCGATGGAGGACAACATGAATGAGTACAAGAGCAAGTATGAGGAGGCTCAGAGGACAATCAATGACTTCACCACCCTGAGAGCCAAACTTCTCACTGAGAATGGGGAGCTGGGACGCCAGCTGGAGGAGAAGGAGTGCCTGGTGTCACAGCTCACCAGGGGCAAGAGCTCCTACACCCAGCAGTTGGAAGACCTCCGCAGGCAGCTGGAGGAGGAGGTCAAGGCAAAGAATGCCCTGGCCCATGCTGTGCAGTCAGCTCGTCACGACTGTGATCTCCTGAGAGAGCAGTTTGAAGAGGAGCAGGAGGCCAAGGCTGAGCTACAGAGGGCGCTGTCCAAAGCCAACATTGAGGTCTCAACCTGGCGGACCAAATACGAAACGGATGGAATCCAGCGTAACGAAGAGTTAGAAGAGGCCAAGAAGAAGCTTGTCCAGCGTCTTCAGGAGGCGGAGGAAGCCATCGAGGCTGTGAATGCAAAGTGTTCCTCCCTGGAGAAGACCAAACACCGCCTCCAAAGTGAAATCGAAGATCTCATGTTGGACCTTGAACGATCCAACGCAGCGTCCACAGCTCTGGACAAAAAACAGCGGTCATTTGACAAAGTGTTGGCTGAGTGGAAGCAGAAGTTTGAGGAGTCACAATGTGAGCTGGAGGCGAGCCAGAAGGAGGCTCGCTCTTTGAGCACAGAGCTCTTCAAACTAAAGAACGCCTTTGAGGAGTCTCTAGATCAGCTAGAGACTATAAAGAGAGAGCACAAGATTCTCCAGGAAGAGATCTCAGACCTCACTGAACAGGTCGGAGAAGGCAGGAGGAATGTTCATGAGCTGGAAAAGCTCCGGAAGCAGCTGGAGCAGGAGAAGACGGAGCTCCAATCAGCGCTAGAGGAGGCAGAGGGTTCTCTGGAGCACGAGGAGGGCAAGATCCTTCGGTCCCAACTGGAGTTTAACCAAGTGAAGGCCGATATGGAGCGGAAAGTGTCAGAGAAGGACGAGGAGATGGATCAGGCCAAGAGGAACTACCAACGGATCATCGAGTCCCTCCAGTCTTCTCTGGAATCTGAGACAAGGAGCCGCAACGAGGCACTCCGCGTCAAGAAGAAAATGGAGGGCGACCTCAATGAGATGGAGGTCCAGCTCAGCCACGCCAACCGACAGGCGGGCGATGCGCAGAAGCAGCTCAAAGTCATCCAAGCATTCCTGAAAGATAGTCAGATACAGCTAGATGATGCATCCCACGGGAACGACGATCTCCGAGAGAACATGGCTCTGGTGGAACGCCGGAATGCTTTGATCCAGGCGGAGCTGGAGGAAGTGAGGGCGGCTCTGGAGCAGACGGAACGATGCAGGAAGCTGGCGGAGCAGGAGCTCACCGACGCCACAGAGAGAATGCAGCTACTTCACTCGCAGAACACCAGCCTCATCAACCAAAAGAAGAAGCATGAGGCTGATCTTCTCCACCTGCAGACTGAGGTGGAGGAGGCCATACAGGAGAACCGCAACGCCGAGGAGAAGGCCAAGAAGGCCATCACAGATGCAGCCATGATGGCGGAGGAGCTGAAGAAAGAGCAAGACACCAGTGCCCACCTGGAGCGCATGAAGAAGAACATGGAGCAGACCATCAAAGACCTGCAGCACCGCCTGGACGAAGCTGAGCAGGTCGCAATGAAAGGTGGGAAGAAGCAGCTACAGAAGCTGGAGGGACGCATAAAGGAGCTGGAGAACGAGCTGGAGGCCGAGCAGAAGAGAGGCACGGAGTCCATCAAGGGGGTCCGCAAGTACGAGCGCCGCATCAAAGAGCTCACCTACCAGACAGAGGAGGACCGCAAGAACCTGGCCCGCGTGCAGGACCTGGTGGACAAACTGCAGCTGAAGGTCAAGTCGTACAAGCGCTCGGCGGAGGAGGCCGAGGAGACGTCCAATGTCAACATGGCCAAGCTCCGCAAACTACAGCACGAGCTGGACGAGGCTGAGGAGCGTGCGGACATCGCTGAATCTCAGGTGAACAAACTACGGGCGAAGACCAGGGACGGCTCCTCCAAGAAGGGTCTGGACGATTAACCCGCCCAATGACGGTGAGACACTGGAACACAACACCCTCTGTTACGAGGCAACAGTCCAGGAACACAACACACGTCTGTTGCTAGGCAACAGTCCAGAAAGAAAACAAACACCTGTTATTAGGCAAGAATAAACATCAACAACATGAGCAACTGCAGACACACAATGCCAACCTAGGTTCATAGCCATTCTGGCAAAAACATAATGATTTACTACTAATATCATCTGCTGTCCCTGGGCAGGTTGATACAAGCGTTACGATGATACAAGATACATGTTTATACAAGCGCATAAGGCACACACACACACACACATATATACATACATATATATATATATATATATATATATATATATATATATATATATATATATATATATATATATATATATATATAATCACATGTTGAGGATTAACCCTAAAATGTGACATGGTGCTTTTCTTCTTCTCCGTAGATAACCTACTTGACCCACGTGATGTGTCTGTTGCCATGGGAACCGCAGCTAGCAGCGTGCCTTGCGCTGTAACCCAGGCTAACTACAAACGGCTGTTCAATGCTTCAAAATGAAACTAAATATATTTAAACCTGCAGGGTTTTCTCTCTCTCTCTGTATCCATAATTTACATTGTAAACATTTAAGCATTTTTTTTTCGTTGTATTGATATCGTGATCGTCGCTGCAGGTGGTGAGTGACGTATTAGTTTCCTGTGATTGCCTCACCTGTGAGCCATGTTTTCTGTTAGCCGCTAACTCTAAGTAATAGAAATATAGCATTAAGGCTTCTTATTAAACAATATCTCTGGAATGAAACTCATACACTGAACAAGTAAGTAGGAATATTAATGTGACATCTTGATCACGGGGGTTTTGAATAAAACATTATTTCCAAAGTAACGAGAAACGGTCTAGTCTAGTGGCCAGCTAATTCCTGTGATTAGCCTAATTGAAAAATAAAACCATTACATGTAATACCACACCGCAATGCATCCATTTATAATGCTAATTGCGTGTCAGAGTTAATTTCAGTTTGTCAAAATAACAACACAACATTCTGTCGTTTCGTCTTCAGTTTCTTTCATCGCCATGTTTGTGAGCTCTGTTGTAAGCAGCGCTGCCCCCTAGTGGCGAGCTGAGCCTACTGCAGTGAGGATGTATGTAAAGTACACGTTGGTGGGTCTATTTGTGATTACACAATGCTAAAGTGCCAATTGAGTCGATTATTATCCATTATATTAGTTTGAATGTGTTAACAGGAATCGATCGGGTGTTCAACCATTAAATTGATTTTATGTTTCATTTAATTTGTGACCTATTGTTAAATTAAATTGATAGCAAAACTTTCCTAATCATTGCTGTGTGTTGCAACCTCACTATTAAACCACAGGTCGGCAGTAAATGATCCCCTTTTTCAATAATACAACTGACCCTTGATTTACAGTGAATTTTAGATGTCGTTGAGGAGCATGACGGGGTTAGGACATCTTCCTCAAGGATGCCTACAGGTAGACTGCATACGTCCGGGATCAAACCCAGTCCCTTCCGGCTGGGAGTCTAACACCCTATCCAGACCTTGAACCTTAACTCTGACCCCACTCACAAGAGCCTTTGACACAAAAGGTAAATTATTGTCAAATGGAGGTTATGACAACTGCAAAAAGGAAACTGAGAAACACGTGGTACAAGTTTACTTGGTTTTATTAAGCCGACTCAAGAAAAGAGCTTGGAAAGACATGGATCACATCGGTCTTAAGTTAGTGAACTCTGTCATGTAGAAAACGGTAAGGTGAACAGTATGGATTCACATGGGTATAAATGGACTCCATACTAGTAGGGCTGCAACTAACCATTATTTTCAGTCGATTAATCAATTAACAATAATTTTTTGATTAATCATTTAGTCTACAAAATGTCATAAATAGCAAATGCCATCACAAGTTACGAGTCCAAAGCGATGCCTTAAAGTTGCTTGCTTTATCTGACAAACAGCCAAGAGAAACTAAAGTATTCATTTTATAATGAGCCATGAACCAAACCTGTTATCATTTGCATCAAATGTTTGATATTTGTACTTGATAAATGACAAACGATTAACCGATTATACAAATTGGATTCGTTTAATTTTCTGCCGATCGACTAACCGACAAATCGTTGCAGTCATACTAGTAGGCTCTCCTGCCCCCCTATACATGGCTGTATACTTCTAAATAGGAAACTTTCTAAAAATGGCTGTCTGAGGGTCATTGGTCGGCTTTCGACAGTGTGTGAGAAATGTAAAATGTGTAATTAATCAGATCAATCAGTTTGTATGCATTAGGATGAAGATACTCTAAAATGATGACGTCCTGAAAGCATCTCTAGAAGCCATGACAGTTGCTGGCCTTTCCTAGCCTCTTATTTTGATTGGTCAGAGAGTTTCCGTGACAACTGCTCTGATCGACAGTTTATTAGTCCTGTATGTATGGTATTGAATGCAGCATAAAGACACAACCTAGCAAAAACTAAACATCTAAACACACAACCTATTAAAACCTAAACACACAGTACACTCAACCCTCATCTCTTAGGCCAAACTAGCGTAAATAAGTAGGTCTTTATACCCTCGAGCAAAAGTAATGAAGCAGATCTCTCCATCGTTTAATACTTTATGATAAGACTTCAGCGGCAGTATGGGCTTACACACCATACTAGATGCTACTTCATGACTCAACACCCAGCATGCTAGATGCTATATGCTACATCATGACTCAACACCCAGCATGCTAGATGCTGTTACGTCATGACTCAACACCCAGCATGCTATATGCTACATCATGACTCAACACCCAGCATGCTAGATGCTATGTTACGTCATGACTCAACACCCAGCATGCTATATGCTACATCATGACTCAACACCCAGCATGCTAGATGCTATATGCTACGTCATGACTCAACACCCAGTAGGATAGATGCTAGCGTGCTAGATGCTAGGTCATGGTATAATACCAGGCGCCAGGCACTGTACCATGAACTACTATTTGCCTGCTAGACCTTAGGTGCCAAGTCATGGCATGCTTTAATGTCAACGAATACAGCTAAAGCCAATCAAACCAGAGGAAATGTATGACGTAATTAGTACCAAAAATGCTTAACTTGAACTTGTATTTAAAAGCTTTTCTTTAGGAGTTGAATGGGAAAAGGATAAGGGGGGGGGGAAAGCTGAAAGACATTGAAAAGCATGAGGCACCGCTGAGCCAGGTAACGCAGATCCTGAAAGTGCAGTTTTTACATCTTTTTGGTGTTTTAAGTGCATACATTTGTTGTCACATTTATGGCTTTTGTACTTAGCGACAGACGCCGACGCGGCGGCCTGCTAGAGTCTCTTGGTGTGTTTGGAGTTGTAGTGGCCCCGCATATCCTTCCGCAGGCGAAACTTCTCGCCGCACACGCCGCAGATGTACAGGTGAACGTCCATGTGGCTCTCCAGCTGCTCGGTGCTGGGGAACACCTGGAAGCACACCTGGCAGATGGTCTCGCCGGCCGACAGGTGGGAGATCATGTGGCGGACGTGGTCGTGCTTGAGGAAGGTGCCCCGGTCGCACACGGGGCACACGTAGCGCGCCATGCCCTTGTGCATGTCGGTGTGCAGCCGGAGCTGGCGCTCCCGCAGGAACTGTTTGCCGCACGTCTGGCAGCTGAACTGCTTCTCGCGGGTGTGGACCGTGTAGTGCTCCCGCAGGTGGCAGCGCTGGTAGAAGCCCTTGCCGCAGAGGCTGCAGAAGTGTTTGCGGCGGTGGTCCGGTTCGGCGCCGTCCTCCGAGGGCGCGGGCCGCAACAGCTCCTGGTCGCGGTGGCAGGCCAGGGCGTGCGCCAGAGCCCGGCTCTCGCTCTGGAACACCAGGCCGCAGTGGAGGCAGGCCAGGTCGGCCGGCTCCTGCGGGCCCTCCTCCAACCCCTGCGCCTCCTCCTCCTCCTCCTCCTCCATCAGGGAAGAGTCGTCCTCGCCGTGGGAGTCGGACTCTGCCTCCTGCGACTCGCCGCAGCGCTCGGCGTGCTCCTGCAGCTGCCGGCCTTTGATGAGCACCTGGCCGCAGCGGCCACAGGCGCAGATATGCCCCATGTGGCTGGAGAGGTAGTGGGCCGAGCGGTACTCCTCCGTCAGCGCCACGCCGCAGAGCTCGCAGGGCGCACACTCCTCCACGTCCTCCTCTTTCACCTTCCGCAGTTTCGAAGGGATCCCGGAGTCGTCACTGCCGGACATGTGACCTTCGAACGGCTCGCCACACACGTCCTCCAACATGTGGGAGAAGCCCGGCTCCTCCTGATCCGGTTCGTCCTTCTCCTTTAGTGCGTCTTTAACCCTGGAGTCACTGGCCCTGCCGGTACAGTCTGAAGCGCTCTGCTGCCCCACTCGGACCGCCTCGATCTCGGTGTACGGGGTCTCCTCTGGTTCCGACTTGACGGAGATGGTCTCAGTGGTACCGGGTAAGCTGCGGTCGGTCCCTGCGGCCACGGACCGGATCATGGCGTCGGCCTGGTCCTCGGGCCACTCCTCCTTGCACACCACCTGGTGCTCCTCCGCCCCCTCCGACGCCGAGCTCTCCGCTTTGCTGGAGTCGTTGTCGGCCTCGGTGGCCACTCGGGGCACCTGGAAGGCCTTCCTGTTGGTGCATGTCAGGATGTGTTCGATGAGCAACTTCTCGCAGCTGAACACGAAGCCGCAGTCATCGCAGGTGTAGGTGCGACCGAACCGAGGGCGTTCCTTCAGGCCGGCGCTCCTGCCCATGCCCCCTGACCTCTTCCTGAGGTCACACGGCTGCTCAGCCAGGCTGTCGACAACGACGAGGGGCGGGGCAATGATCAGAGGAGCGGCCGCAACCACCACCGCCTCCTCCACCACCGCAGGCCGGCTCAGCGGGGCAGGAGGCGCTGGGCGGGTCACGCTGCCGCTGGCCGTCTTGGGCCGGTCTGCCTCTGCCGCGGGCATCTGCTGCTCATACAGACGCACACCAAACATCATCTTGCCTGCGACTGGAGCGGCGGACGAGGAGGAGCTGGACGAGGAGGATGAGGAGGCGGAGGAAGAGGGTGTCAGGTTGGCAGTCCTGATGTCTCGCAGGTCGTCCAGGGAGTCAGGGATGTAGTACATCTGCAGGTAGGCCATGGACGCCTTCAGCTCCTCGAACTCGTAGCTGCCCACCACGATCCTCCCCAGGTACATGAGCTGGAGGATGAGGTCGAAGCACTCAGCGCTGATCTGCATGTTGCTCAGGTCCAGGCGCCCGGCGGCCTGCTGGTCGCGGATGAACATCATCCTGAAGTAGGAGCTGCAGGCCGCCAGCACGGCCTTGTGGGCCCGGAAGTAGATGTCTCCGATGGAGATGCAGCAGTCGCACAGGAAGCCCCACTCTCGCTGGTTGTTGAGCTGCTGGAGCACATGCTCGCTGTGGCTTGGCCTGGCCATCACCCCTGGGGAGCAACACAGCAGCGTGGTTAGCAACACAGCAGCAAGGTTAGCAACACAAGCCATGACCTGCAGACACCATGTGCTCTACTCTGACGTCTAAAGGCCTAAATATACTTAAAGGGCCCCTATTTTACCACCAGATGTGAGCGTGATTAGCCATTGCAAGTCGTTTCAAATGTGTGGTGTCACCACCCTCTGGCTGACATCACAAGTGGGAGTGTCCACCCAGATGTATGACGACTAGATCAGTCTACCAGCCTACCCAGTGGACTGTACCAACTGGTAGGCTGCTCTATCTGAAACGGCTTGTAATGGCTAATCACACTCGCACCTGATGGTAAAATAAGGGCCTTTTAAAATGACCGGTTTACAAAGCGCCCCATTTGGCATCCATAGCCGCAGTGTGCACAGGGTGCTCAGTTGAAATATTCAGACCCCCCCCCCCACACACCAATACGCCACCACTTGGTCAACAATACCGGGTGAATGATTACGTCAGCGTCTGGTGGGCCAACTGTAAATATTTGGTATCGTGTTTATCTCAAGATGAACCAATCCGAAGCAAGACTCGCTGAGATTAGTGTGAGGCTTATGTGCATTTTGTACGACCGCTCAAGGACAAGAAGGTGGTAGGAGACTCCTGGCGTCACTCGGCGGACATGAGCCCGCACATCGCAGCAACCATGTTAGAGACGACTTACTGCACATATGCTAATGCGTGACCACGCTCGGCTCGGCACACGTTGCCTCTTTTATACGACTTCCACCGCCAGCTGCTCCACAGCAGTACAGCTAGTGGCCTTTTAACAGGACAACAAACAAATAATTAACTCTGAAAATAGCTTAGCAACTCCTTGATCCTTAGCCATAGCCATAGCCATAGCCATAGCTCAACAACAGCTTTACCAGCTTTCAACCAGCTTTAGCTTAGCAACAGCTATACCCTGAACAGCTTTAGCTTAGCAACAGCTATACCCTGAACAGCTTTAGCTTAGCAACAGCTATACCCTGAACAGCTTTAGCTTAGCAACAGCTATACCCTGAACAGCTTTAGCTTAGCAACAGCTATTACCCTGAACAGCTTTAGCTCAGCAACAGCTATACCCTGAACAGCTTTAGCTTAGCAACAGCTACACCCTGAACAGCTTTAGCTTAGCAACAGCTATACCCTGAATAGCTTTAGCTTAGCAACAGCTATACCCTGAACAGCTTTAGCTTAGCAACAGCTACACCCTGAACAGCTTTAGCTTAGCAACAGCTACACCCTGAACAGCTTTAGCTTAGCAACAGCTACACCCTGAACAGCTTTAGCTTAGCAACAGCTACACCCTGAACAGCTTTAGCTTAGCAACAGCTACACCCTGAACAGCTTTAGCTTAGCAACAGCTACACCCTGAACAGCTTTAGCTTAGCACAGCTACAGCTCCGTGTCAGTAGGTCTACACGCGTCCACCCCTCCTGACAGTCTTTTGTTGTGACTGTATTATTACCATCTAATAGTTTAGACGACAGTAACTACACTGTACACTACAGATTAAATACAATTAGCATTTAATCAAATATATATAATGTATAGCCTACATTATATATATATATATATATATATATATATATATATTTACTATCCATCCCCATTGTATGTGTATCAGTGAGGATGGATGTGTCTTGCACAGATTTAGGTAGTTATAGGGTGTGTGTGTGTGGTATAGTGTGTGTGTGCGTGATGTAGTGTGTGTGTGTGAGATGGTGTGTGATAGTGTGTGTGTGATATAGTGTGTGTGTGTGTGTGGTATAGTGCATGTGTGTGTGTGTGTTATAGTGTGTTTGTGTGGTATAGTGTGCGTGTGTGTGTGATAGTGTGTGTGTGTGGTATAGTGCGTGTGGTATAGTGCATGTGTGTGTGTGATAGTGTGTGTGTGTGTGTGTTATAGTGTGTTTGTGTGGTATAGTGTGCGTGTGTGTGTGATAGTGTGTGTGTGTGGTATAGTGCGTGTGTGTGTGATATAGCGTGTGTGTTATAGTGTGTGTGATATAGAGTATGTGTGTTATAGTGTGTATGTGTTATAGTGTGTGATATAGTGTGTGTGTGTGTGTAATATATAGTGTGTGTGTAATATATATAGTGTGTGTGTGTGTGTGTGTGATATGTGTGTAATATAGTGTGATATAGTGTGTGTGAGATGTGTGTGTGTAATATAGTGTGTTATAGTGTGTGTGTGTGTGTGTGTGTGTGTGTGTGTGAGATATGTGTGTGTAATATAGTGTGTGTGCCATAGTAATCCCTGAGCCCAGCCTCCACCAGGACCACAGAGCTCTCCATATAAGAGACCATCCCCATGTAAATATGGACGCCATGTAAATATGGACGTGGGCTGCGGGCCGGAAGCCCCGCCCACACGCACTGCTATTGGCCCGGCGGAGCTGCGGTCGTGCGGGAATGCAACGCCCGTCAATCACACACACACACACACACACACTATACCACACACACACACACACACACTATAACACACACACACACACACACACTATAACACACACACACACACACACACTATACCACACACGCACACACACTATACCGCACACGCACACACACACACACACACACACACACACACACACACACACACACACTATAACACACACTAGGTGCGTTGCGATCCGCGTCGATGAATCCCTGCGCGACACTCAGCCGCCGGAAAGCAAAATGGAGGCCGTGTTGACGGAGCTCTCCCGCAAGCACGCGCGCACTCACGCACGCGCTCAGCTCACGCGCCGCTTCCCGCATTCAAGGCTCGCGAGTGAGAGAGCGAGAGAGAGAGCGAGAGACATAGACATAGAGCGAAAGAGAGAGAGAGAGAGAGAGAGAGAAAAAAAAGCCACAGCGTTAGCAGACGCACGACTTTTTAGCCCTTAAAATCCCGTCCGTCGACACTCACCGTAAAAAACCCGCCGCCGACCGGGACGCCGTCTGCTGCTGAATCCCGAGTTGGTCGCGCGAAAGGTCGGCGGTCTGACGCGTTCAGCCCGCGCGGAGGAGAGTCTCGTCTCGCGGGGGGAGGGAGGGAGAGAGAGAGAGAGGGAGAGAGAGAGAGAGAAGAAACGGTCGTCGCGAGGGCGAAGCCCCTTTTCTGCTGCACTTCCGCACAGCCGCTCTGCGCGCGCCCCGCACGAGGCTGCTGCTCCTCCCGCCGCCCCGTCACGCACAGCCACGCAAAACCACTTCCACCCCGTCACGCAGTCCTAGGCCTACTAGTGGTCCTGGTCCTGGTCCTGGGACTAGGGACTAGGAGGAGGCCTGGCGGCTCATCACGCCCCAGGGCGGCAGCGCTGTGCTGATGGGAGTTTGTCCGTTTTGATGCGTGTAGACATTTTCTATTTTTCCATTTCTATTTCTATGTTTCTCTTTCTCTTTCTATTTTTCTATTTCTATTTTTCTCTTTCTATTTTTTTTAATTTCTTTATTTTTTCTATATATCTATTTTTCTATTTCTATATTTCTATATTTCTATTTCTCTCTTCCTATTTTTTTCTTTCTATTTTTCTATTTCTGTTTTTCTATTTCTACATCAAAAGGGAAAGGCGAGGATAGCGCCATAGGTTTAACATATAAATGGCCCTTTTAATGGAGTTAAAATGTACGAATCTCATTAAAGTGGTTCTGGTGTGTGTTTTGGGTCCACAGGGTCTGGGGGGTCCAGACCCACGGGGAGGAGGCCTAACCTGGGGGGGCATCGATCAGGTCTCACATCACATACATCTAAACCCTTGGACTGAGATGCAAAGTGGGGCTTTGTGGAGGAGGAAAATATTGACGCGCGCGCGCGCACACACACACACACACACACACACACACACACACACACACACACACACACACACACACACACACACACACACACACACACACGTATAAAATATACACACACACCAAGCCTACGAGTATGTCTTATTGTACTTGTAGTACAGGCGTACTGGTACCGGAGTCACGTGACGACGCAGCCGATCTCGGAGGCGAGACGCGACGAGATCGAGTTCCCGCGAGAGTTACCCCCCCCCCCCCCAGCCTTGCAGCCACAAACAGACTAAATATAAAAGCTTTATTTGGCCCATCATCATCATCGGTGGGGGAGATGATGAACACCCATGACGTGACGTGACCCCCCCCCCCCCCCCCCCACCAGGAGGATGATGATGAGGATGATGATGATGCTCAGACACGCGCTCGGATTCACTAGGACGGAACCGTCTCTCCCGTCGGAACCGACCGCCTGAGGAGGACGCAGAGGACGCGGACGTCGGCCGTCTGGACGCGCGCCTCGCGCCCCGCCGCCGCCTCGCGCCTCCCGCCGGTAGACACGGTGCGTCCTTCCGTTACCGCGTCGCCGCCGCGCTTTGTTGGCGTCTCGTCCTCTCAGCTCGGATCCCGGCGGGTTATTGGTGTATAGGTGGCCGGGTTATCTAGGGCCGCGACAATGCAATAATAATAATCATAATAATAATCATAATATTAATATTCATAATAATATAATAAAGTGAGCGCCGGCCGCGTCTAGGCTGTCCAGGTGCGTGTTTGCAGATGAGCGGCGACGGCGTTGTGTGTCTACACGCACGGACCCTCGTGTTGTGTTGAAACCGCGCGCACTGAGCATTTCGTTGAAGGTAGTGCACGTGAGATTGTGTGTGTGTGTGTGTGTGTATAAACAGTGTGCATGTGTCCCTGCAAGTGTGTGTGTGTGTGTGTGTGTGTGTATGTATAAACAGTGTGCATGTGTCCCTGCAAGTGTGTGTGTGTGTGTGTGTGTGTGTATGTATAAACAGTGTGCATGTGTCCCTGCGGGTGTGTGTGTGTGTGTGTATATAAATAGTGTGCGTGATGCGTGTGTGTCCAGCAGGTGGAGTCTAAACTGTGTGTGTGTGTGTGTGTGTGTGTGTGTGTGTGTGTCCAGCAGGTGGAGTGACAGTCTAAACTGTGTGTGTCTGTGTGTGCGTGTGTGTGTGTCCAGCAGGTGGAGTCTAAACTGTGTGTGTGTGTGTGTGTGTGTGTGTGTGTGTGTCCAGCAGGTGGAGTCTAAACTGTGTGTGTGTGTGTGTGTCCAGCAGGTGGAGTCTAAACTGTGTGTGTGTGTGTGTCCACCAGTTGCATCATGGACGTGTCCAA